>JAQIXP010002145.1:0-15899 GCA_034700285.1 Proteroiulus fuscus | reverse complement strand
TAAACATTGATTATTGGTATAAAATTATACTTAAACATATTTTCAACCAATAAACCAAAAATCAACGTTTATTAAACCAATGTGTGCTACTTGGGGACTTGTATTGGCAGTCCGACTACTATTTGAAGGCTGGTTAGATTAGATCATTTACGGTATTATCGTACGTCCATAATTTATAAATCACTTGTTTAAATGTGAAACTTTCCGTTTAATCACCTTATGTCAGCATTTGACAATTCTCCCGATCACACCTCCTCCCCCCTTCCACCTCAAATGGTGATGTATTATTTGAATGGTCCCTAGCAGTGCATTTGCATATTCCGGTAATACAACTGTAATTGGTACATGCATTGAGACCCATTTTGAAATAAAACTAATGAGGGGAATCAAGTGATAATTGCATTTAAGACTATAATTATACAATTTCAATATTATAATAGTTTACATTTTTTTAAAAAAATATAGAAATAGAGAGGCATTCCACATTTGAACCCTTATGCGTGGAGGAATTCTGGAAAAACCTTTGTATGTTTTATCTGTATACCGTATAATATATTGATTATAATATGCTTTCCTTATTTTTTTTATTAATGAGAAGGATTACATGTATTAAATTACAGCTGAATGCAGCCGACATGTATCTCACGAAGCCACCAAACTGAGTTTATCTTTCAGTAAACCACCTTTGCCCAATGCCGATGTGCTGGAACCAATGTGTCGATCGACTGAAATGTCTTGTTTAGCACTGTTGTCTACGTTTTACAAATTTCCTAGCCAACAAGGTGATTAATATTTTTGTTTTTTTAGATTAATAGGTACATTTTTTTGCTTTTGAAATTGACCAACGTTTATTGTTAATCAGTATTCTGGAATTAAAATTGTAATCTTAATCCTTGTAGGTATTACAATTAGAAAACAATTGCGGCAGGACATTGTTGCCATCCTTCGCTCCTTATGCTGCTTGTTAACTGATCTCCGGGATTACAAAAGCAAAGGGTAATATCTGATTACAGTTCGGCATTATCATAAGATTTTAAATGGTTTTTTTTTTTTTAAATCCTGACTTCGATCTAAATTAATAGAAAAAAGCAACTGCAGGTTACTGGAAATGTGTGGGAGAATTGTGAAAAAATTGAACATTATTTAAAAGGTAATTAATTTTGCCTTTTAAGACAGGGCATCATGCGGAAATTAACAATTTAAGGGAAAATCTGACTATTGTAAACGCTAATTAGCGAGCCAAGTTCAAAATTTATTGGAACCAACTATAAACCATATTCAAATTTACTTTTCGTATTAACTTATAGGCCTATTTATCTTATTATAAAAGTAGCTTGATGCAAAGTGAGACTATATCCCTTTATTACTTTTATGTTGTCATTTATTTCTATTAAATTTAAACTGAATTGCATTTCCTTATGTTTAGACAACAAGGCAGCCGTCTTGAAACTAATCTCTTCTCACGATGATTTAATCAAGGATGCATTACAAGAATTAGACGAAGTATTTTATATATATTTTTAATTAGAATTATTTCTTAATGAAAAAATATCAAGTTGAAATTATCTTTAGGCAATTAGAGAGCAATTAAATGAGTCCAATGAGGATACCGAGAATAAGGATGAAAATAGCGATAATGAAGATGAAGAAATGGAAAGCAAGTGGCAGAAAAATGAATTGGATGTAGCGAGAGCTGCATTGGGTCTAGTGAAAACTGCGCAGACTTGCTCAAAGAAAACTCATCAAGTAATGATGAGGATTATATTTAAACCAACGTGTGTCCTACCATTTTGTCCAGTTTTTTTATGGAATTTGCATTACTTATTCTGTAATTTTGTTTGTTTAGATAATTTTATCAAAAGGAAGTTGTGTCGAGTTTCAACAACAGTTGGATGACATCGCTGCATTGGTCGAAGAATTGAGTCCAGTTGTAGACGATTTTGTATCGTCACTGTATCCGCCAATGAGGATTCTAGTAGTAATGCAAAATGTAAACAAATGCTCATACTACTTGTGCCGTAACGTTTGCAATGTTGCTATTAGCTGATAGATTAAAATAGCTGGAATTTCTATTATTAGGCAGATGTTGTTGCTTCTCGTCTAAGGGCGCTCTTGGAAGCAATCAAGTGAGTTTCCGCTCAAAATTAAACGAATAATACGCAATAAATTCATTGGTACTGAATCTTGCGCTTCAATTTCAGGAACAGTCATTGTTATTCTGAGGATGACACATCCTGGTGGGACTTTTTGGTGAAAGCCACGGAACATAATTTAACCAAAGTTGAGAATTTAACAGGTAAAAGCCGACTGGGATAATCCCAAGAATTACCTTAAAAGTATTTAAAAGCTGAAAATTTGTGTAAAATAATTTTGGATTTAAAACTATATTACATTTTCTACTAAACAAATTTTTTTTGTGTTATGCCCTCCACTCAATGACGTCCATGGAAATGTTTAATCACTGTTAAATAGCCTCGAATAATGCCAGGGACCTTGAACCTTCATAATCGCATTCTTCCATAAGATTCAGTACATTCAAAAAATCATCCGAGATGGTCACTCCCCATTTCACATTGTTAGCCTGCACTGCTGTTGCTATGCTTTAATTCTCCAGAGCTAACCACACCATTATTAGAAGGCTTATGACTTCTGATGGTTTGCATTTCAACAAAACATGACGCACAAGACAACGCTGACACGAAGTTGATTTTTTGAATGAACCGTTTGAATTTTCTGCAAAGTTGACTCGTGCAAAAAATTTCACTCATTCAATTTAAAATAATCAAAATTGCCTTTAATATTTAGATGAGAGTCAGTTCACAATACAGTACTTTATACACGGACAAACGAGAAAATGACGAAGTAGGTGAAAAATCAAAACGTCTTAGGATCTTGGTGGTGGTCTCATACCAGGGGGAGGAGCTAAGGTAGAGAAAAACATATAATTACCAACAGTTTCTAAAGTTCTTAAAATCTAGCAAAACAATTGTAATACCCACCTCCTCTCATCATCCCGGGAGGTGGAGGACCTCTCATATTCGGTGGTGCTCCCATGGGTGGCTGCATCCCTCGTCCCATGGCAGGTGGCATGCCAGCTAAAATGGAAAAGGGTGAAATTAGAATCCAGAAAATGATATAGCTGGACATCGAATGGATAGGTACTTACGCATCATTCCGGGTGGAGGACCCATCATTCCTGGAGGAGGTCCCCCACGGCCTGGCATTCCTTGTGGTGGTGCCATTCTTGGAGGCATGGACCCAGGGGCGCCTGGACGTATTTGTGGTGGTGCTGCAACTGCCGTGCCACGACCTTGGGGTGTCATCACCTGTTGTGAAGGACCGCCTACTCCTCGAACTGGACCTTGAAGGCCTAAATAATATTTTGAAAGAAAGTCGGCATTGATTCAGAGGACTGGTTTAGAATTTTAATGGATGCCTTGAAAAACCATAAAAGCTAGTCACGGCAGTCGGCCTTGCAGTCTTTGACCAGCAATAAAATGCTATTCACCTGCTGGTGCAGTGCCCACTGGAGCAACAGGGACGCCACGACCCGCCGCACGACCAATGCCGGGGCCTGGAGCAGCTCCTGGAATCGGCACGCGAGGGATGTTTTCCTATAGCAAGGAAAAATTGTATATTTAATGGAACCTTAAATAATATCCACTATAGAGAATTTCTTTTTTACTGACTTCGGCAGGAGGAGGACCCTCAACAGTCATCGAAACTATGTTTTCGCCCCGTAAGAGCACCAATCCTAGCACCCTTTTTTCTTCCCGTTCGGAGTGTTTGCTGTTTTTTGGCTTTATCTTTCTGAATTCTTCGCAATCTCCCAGAATAAGGTTCATGTGCTTATCAAAGGCTGTAAATATAATTGGCAATCGTAAGTAAAACAAATGCATTTTTTGCAAATACTAATTTAATTTTTTACCTTTAAATGTGCCTATGAAAACTCTGCTATCTTGCAGAATGACTCTCATCCTGTAGTTAATATGCTGAAGCATCTTATTATTTTTGCTGATCGTCTATAAAGTAAGCAATCACAAACATTAATTTAAACTTTGCCGGTTAATGTTTTGCTTCTTAATTTTGTGTTTTTAGTAAATTAAATAACTATTTTTAATGTTTTAAACAAGTAATTTAGGTTGTGTACTTACCATTTTTGAAAACTGTATTAATGAAAAGTAATATAAAAACACGGATGGAGAGGGATCCAGATAAGAGTTTTAAAATATTTAAAACAACAAAGCCACCATACGTTCTTCTTACGCACTCTTTTGCAGCCTTCTGGTGAAGAGCGCCTTTGAATCGCTCACTTTGTTCTCTGTACGTTTCAATGCAAGCATATGGTAGCCGTTATTTTGCGCTCCAACTTGCTACCGGGATAAAGTAAAATTTTAAAATTCATTTCAGGTTTTCTCGAAATTTTCGCCTTTAAACTCATTAATATGTGGATGTTAAGGCGTGTGTATATTGTTGTCATTTAAATATTAATTGATTTTGTTTTAAAAAGATTTCTCGAGGCCCATTGAAATTTAAAATGACATTATTTCTACAGGGTGTCTCAAAGTAAGACATAGGAAACCCTGCTAGCAGCACCAGTCATTCATGCCTGAATTCACAGGATTATTCTAAAGCTGGGTGGGCACTTGTTATTTTAAAATGTTTATATTTCACTTATTTCTGGTATTATAGCAAATTTATGCTAAACTGCAGCTTAAATTATTTTTGAACAGATCAGTGTTTTTGAATCGCCCTGTAGAGTTTTGATGAATTTACTTGGAACTAGAGGGCGGAAGCTATCGGCTGTGAAATTTGTGTTCCAAATCCAAACTCATTTTTGAAGTTCTTGAAATATCGGCGTTTCCTTTAGGTAAATTTCTCTACATTATTAAGATTTTATTTCTAATTGATCAGTATGAGGTTTCATTTATAAAACTTAATAACCGTTCTTTTTTATGCAGACACGCGTATCCTGTACATGATCCTATATTCAAAATTGATCTTTGCACCCATGCCATGCTGTGCATAGAAAGTTCTGAGCTTGCCATATAATATTGTCACAAGATTAGTAAACCAAACCATGGAAGTTGACGACGGAGGATTTGGAGATTTGCTCGACCAAGCAGAGCAATTGACGGCTACAATTGATAGCAGTGGGGAGTTGCCCAGAGTTGAAAGAAACTTGAAACAGTTATTGGAAGTAGGACAAGAGTTATGGACCCGAACATCCCATGGCGGACTTGGACGTGATTCAACTGATGTCAAAGCGTAATTAATACTTCATTTTATTAAGATAGATGTTTGTCGCTTTTCTTATAAAATAAATTATTGCAGTTCAGTACTACTTGGTTCCAAGGGTTTCAGCTTGCCAAAGATTTCTCCAAAACTGGAAGCGTTGAGTGTTACCAAATCTCTAGAACCAATTGAACCTTTGCCGGAAACAGATGTAGAGGTATATATGTATATAGGATACACTTATGTTTACAGACTGGGAACTGCAGTTGCAACAAATGCTCCAAATTGTTTGACTTACTGTTTTTCAGGGATTTTTGCGTAATGAACGCGAAAATACAATTTTGTCCATCATTGAAGAGACTCGAAATACGGTACTTCCGGTCACACAATAGGCTCATTTTATCAATAGAATTCTGTCTAAATGGTTTTTTTATGAATGAACAAGGCTTTCATCCGTGCTGGAAAAATGTTTTGGAATAATATGGAGTCTGAGTGGGAGCAGCAAAAGCAAAAGATATTGAATTCTTTTGTTGGGAATTTGGAAGATATCGCCGATATTAACGTTAACCTGGAGGTACAGTATATAATCTTAAATTATCATTAACACTTATATTTTTCTTGACCCATTTTTCGCTTTCTTTAGACATCCGTGTGTGAACCTTCAAACGTCCGAAGCCGAAGCGCTATGGATAACGTTGAAATACAGTATGCCAAGCAGGTAATATCGGTTCATGTGTACCTGTAATTTGTAGGATTATAGTGCTTATAATCTGATATCTTTGTTTTATAGGTGTACATCTACAACGAACGCGTCATTCAAGGAGGGATCAAGCCCAATTTGGCCATCCAATTTGCAAGTGTAGCCACTCAGATTGATGATAAGGTGCCTCACGGGCTCTTCAACATTTGCCCCTTCCTTAAGATCACAAAGAAATTATTTAATACTCGGGTCTTTCATTGCAGAATATAGCGGACATTTGGCGCATGGTGCAGTGTATGATTGACGTCCCGGTAAGGGTTGAGGAGGATGTTCTCTCTGCTCGAATATCTCCGACGATGCAAGCTGGATTTGTGGCCCAAGCGCGAAAATACCTGGAAGAGACGTAAGCAGTATCTGGAGACTGCTGAATATGAGTCGTAACATTGTATTAATTATATTTGTTTCAACTTATTGCAGATATACAAAGTATGTAAAACTAACCGTGTATGGCAATCTCCAGCAAGCTGCCTTGGGAGGAATTCCTGGGACCCAACAGCTCATCAGAAGTTTTCTCAATGTGAAACTGTCACCTAACATTCTTGGCCTCGAAGATGGCAAGGTGGATGGACATCCCGTCTGGGCAGTGATATATTACTGTTTGAGAATTGGAGACTTGGCCACCGCATTATCGGTGGCTAACACTGCAGGGTAACTGCGGTTTATGCGTAGCTCGTATCTGCTTTTTTAAATTTCATAATGGTTGACTTTATAATGGCCTGAATCATCTATTCAGACCCGCACTTGAGGAATTTCGACCTTACTTAATGGAATTCGTTCGCGATGGGGACCGGAGGCTTACGCCGCGCAACGAAAATTCCATTCGAGTTGCCTACCGCCGTTCCGTTCACTCTTGCTCCGATCCTTTTAAAAAGTAAGAATTTATTCCTTAAATGGGCTTTGCATTTATCTAGGAAATTTCTGCTTCCAAAACTGCAATATGAAAACTGGCTTTGAAAAATATTCTGTAAATTGATCTTTCTTTGCAGAGCCGTGTATTGTATCATCGGCTGTTGCGACGTGAAGGAGGATCATTCGGATATTGCTGATAAAATCGACGATTACCTGTGGATAAAATTATGCCAAATTAAACTTCAGACTTCCGGAGAAGTGACCTCTAGCGACAATTTAACGCTGATTCAGTTTCAGACCAAACTAATCGATGAATATGGCAAGTTCTCTCCAATTTGGAAATATTTTCTTTGGTACTGATCGGACCAAATCTGTATTAAATTTTACCTTGAATTTATATACATTTTTTTCATAAAGGAGAAAGCCATTTTCGTGCCTATCAGCAGCCTTACTTGTATTTCCAAGTGCTCTTTTTGACGGCACAGTTTGAGGCTGCAATTGAGTTTTTGTCTCGTATTGACTACCTACGTTGCCACGCCGTCCACATTGCGCTAACCATGTTCGAGGCCAAACTCTTGGCGCTTCCACAAGTCATTCATGCACAATTACGTAAATATGTTTTAATGTATAGTAGATATAGCGTTTTTTAATTTTTTAAATTAAAGGGGAAGATCACTAAAAAATTTCGTCAACGAATGAAGCTCCCTAGCAAACACTCATTTTTTGTATTTTTTTTCGATAAATTAGAAAATGGTTGTAAATTTTTCCCTCCCTTCAGTTTCTAGAGATCCGGCGGATCTTCCACCAATGCGGCGACTTAATTTTTTCCGGCTGGTCACATTGTACACCCGAAAATTCGAGGCCACGGACCCTCGAGAAGCTCTACAGTACTTCTATTTTCTAAGGTGACACTTTTTAAATTTTATTATGCAAATTCAAGTGAGGTACATAGCCGGTCATTTTTGAATTTTTTTTTTTTTTTGCTTTGTAGAGATGTACGTGGAGCTAAAAACGATAATCTTTTCATGACATGCGTTAGTGAGCTGGTCTTGGAAACCAGAGAGGTGATGCAGTGTTTCTTTTAGACATTTTTGCATTTTTCTCTTGCCTAAACTTGTCACGTGGAATTATATTTTTAATTATTGTAACAGTTTGACATGTTGCTCGGACGCTTGGAACACGATGGTTGTAGGAGACCGGGGTTGATCGATAAATTTAAGGGCGATACTCAGAAGGTCATTGAGGCCGTAGCCATGGACAGCGAAAGCCGTGGAATGCTGGAAGATGCTGTTCAGTTATACGATTTGGCGAAAGTAAGTCCATTTGATCTAGTGAGGGCTGTAATTTCGCTTCATCTGTATTGATCGCTACAGTATTTTTAATAGCTTCATGAAAAAGTTTTGGATTTATTGGTGAAATTGCTGAGCCAAATTGCGTCACAGCCGAATACCGCGCAATCTCGCAGGGATAGACTTCACCGGATGGCCGTTTCCATTGCAGAAAGGTACTCTCTTTTATGGCAGGCTGCTGCAGATTTTCCAAGTATTGTAGTTCAGAGCAGTCTGCAATTGATATGTAACGGATTCATTCCCAATTAGATACAAGACCGAAGGCCACACCACCGATTCAACTATTGCTGCTACGTTTTACTTGCTCCTGGATGTCATGACCTTTTTCGATACCTTCCACGTTAACAAACATCAAGAGGCCATTGACGTAAGTCTGGATTAATCTTAAGAGACTTCTAAAAAAGTCTTAAAAAAATCTTACTGACGAGTTTAATTTACAGATTTTGAAGAAATTGAAGCTCGTACCCCTCGAAGCTGAGGAGGTCGAGCAGTACGTGACATCTTTTCGCGATTTTTCTGACGAAATTAGGCGTTGTTTGCCAGACATTTTGCTCGCTGCTATGAGCTGTTTGCACGCACTTTATGCCGCAGCCAGGTAAGTAATCAATATTCTAAAATATTATAAATTTGGCATAGTCAAAAATGTATGCATTTTAATTGAATTTTTAATTTTCCGGTCTTATTAATCATTGCGTAGGGCTTCTCATCCAAAAATAGTCTCAAGACAGTTATCCGGAGCAGTGAATGGAGGAAGCAACGAGGTTTTAAAGAAATATTTTTTTTTATTATCAAGTAAATGGCCTTGTATACCAATAATCTGATACTATTTTGATTTAATTGCAGTATTTAATCAGCTTGCAGAAGCAGGGGAAAGCTTTGATCACGTTCAGCGGAATGGTACCGTATCGCATCGGAGATACGATTGCACGCTTAGTACAGAAGGAATTGCTCATGAATTAATTGGGTTTAATAATTAAAATGTAGGAAAGCTCTTTTTCACGTTCATTGAGGTATCTATGTTTTTTATTGTATTTTAGTAAGGAAACTTGGGGGAGAAATTAAGGGGAGAATCTAATAATGAAAAGTGCCTCGGACACATTAAATTCATTGCAATATTTTTGGTGCGCCCGGTAAATCTTAAAAGGGTTCGCTCATGTCCTATAATATTTTTGATTGCAAACATTTGTCTTCAAAATATTTATTAACAAAGTTGGGTTTAATTTTCGAGGGATACAGGGTAGACTCTCTACCTGTTGTCGTTCTTTGCCTTTAAATGACATCTGTTTGACCTTGTCGTGGCAAGAGGGCGCTGCATCTTGGCTTGGTACCAGACTTTTTCCCCGTTTGCTTTTTTTCCCAAAGCATTTGGTAGCAGATCCACGGTCAGTTCTTTCTTCAAAGTATTTTTTAAACATTTGTGAAAAATTGGTTTTGAACGATGGTTTTAGAAGAAGCCGAAGACGTTGTCCTTTGGTTTAGCACTTTATCCGATGTAAAACGTATCAATGTAATGTATGGACTTTTAAATAAGTGCTTGCCGTTCGAATTGCGTTTTCTAGGGGCTTGTATTGAGGATTGTTTCAAACCCTATTATCAACCCTTCAGGGAATTAGAATACAAGGCAAATAATCCCGCTGAACTTAGCAAATTGACGGACTTGAAAGATGATAAAATAAGATCACGCTTAATTACTTCAATTGCGCTTTTATTTTCATCCAATCGAGTGTGCTCCAAAATCATATTCAATACATTGACAAATCCAGCCAATCTGGAATTGTTGTCACAGCACCACACTGTCTTTTACGATGAACTGTTGCTGCTCTTTACGCTGGCTTTGAAACATCCTGCCTTTATTTTCGCACAGAAACAGGATCTGGAATGGCATCTAAAAGAATCTAGGAGAGTTCAGGTGAATATTTAGATTATTAAAATGCATTTTTCCTCAAGGTTCCCCACCTTAACCTCGTTCTGAAATGAAATCCAAGATGGCGGCCGTTTTTATTAAAAAGTGCATTTGGGAAGAAATTTTCAAGAAATGTATGGAATTTAGGAAATCTGTGGTCAATTTTCCACCATTTTTATTAGTTTTTGTTGATGAGAAGTGGTAAAACTCGGCAAGAGAAATGAGTTCGGTGCTTCTCAGAGGGGGAAAAATGACCCAGATTTTCTCTCATAGCCATAATGCATCTGTGTTAAACGAAAAAACAGCTGGAATTTATATTGTAGTCCAATTTTAGCCATACTCTTTAAGAATATGGGTCTTTAAATGTTGGCGAAGTATTTTCGAATACGTTAGATATTAAATTATAGGACCTTTTAATATAATTTTTAAGCTAAAAGTCTGCAAAGTGGGCCAATTTCTTTTGCCTGAAAGATTGATCACATTTTAATCGTCGTTTTGGTATTTGTGGTTTTTCATGGCCTCTTCAGGCTAATACAGGAATAGTACCATTAAAGGCATCAATTATACTGCGTACCTTCACTATCACCCGTTGCTAGTCTTAAACCCTTTCCGGCTACAAGGCCCTGTGGGCTTTATACTATGGAGCCTGCCATTGGGCGTTCCATGTTGTCTTATTTGTGTTGCCAATTCAAAACTAAAATGACCACTGCTTAAATGCAAATTTATGACCATTATTAGGCGTGCCAGACTAAATAAAGCTTTGTTTCCAGTCACCGGTACTGGTCCACGTCCCCAATGAGGAAGCCAAATCCACGCTGCAGGCATGCGATCCGCTGGATCCGAACGGAGACGGTCAAACCCTGTGCGATGCTGGCATTCCCATGGCCAACGGCATGCTATCGCAGTGCCCCACATGTGGCGCTTTAAGTGGCCCATTTGGCGTTGCCCCATATTTTTATCCCACCACCACATCGTCTGTGCCATTCAATTGGACGTGCCCCCCGCCGTCTACGCTTCCGCCACCTCCTCCAATTCTCACTTCTACAACTTCTATCGTGTCTTCTGAAACGAGCCAAGCCAACAGGAGTCCCTGTTTGACCAGGTCGCCAGGCCTCCCGATGTACGCTCCTAGAGGTATGAGCGAGAAACTTTACTTTGCATTTCTCCTTTGTAGTAATCATATTTGCCCAAATGTGTTTTGTCGGAAATTGTGACTGTTTATTTTTTTTTTTTAAATTAGCGCATGTTAAGCATTTGGAGCTAAAGAATGCACACAGACAAAGAAAAGGGGATAGAAGGAAAGAGTATAGGATACAAGTAGGACTGGATTCTTTAATATTAGCTTGATTTACTATGCTTGCTGTTTACTATTATGTCATTGTTTCCCCATGTGTTTTTGTGTTATAGGTGACGTGGTCGAATGGAGAGGTTACAGAAGTGAGCAAGACAGCCCAGGAATTGTACGATTTCCACCAACAGGCAAGTGAAAATTTTTACTTTTTACTTTTTTCACGTAGTTTGGAAATTGGAGATTGCTTGCAGGGGTGAATCAGGGGCGAATGTTGAAAATCAAACTAGTAAATATGGGGAAATATGCAATTTTGTTGATTTTAAGCTCATTTTTGAGTGTTTTTGATATAAAAAAAAATCGCCTGCAGCGCCATTTTGTGTCAATTTTTTTAATAATGTATAGAAATTTTAATTTTTGCGTATGGCCAAAAATTTTGGAACATTTTTTTTGTGCCAGAGCTTCCTCAAAATGGATTTCTGGGTGCGGCCCTGACCGTGACCATCCCCCCCCCCCAAAAAAAATAAAAACCAAAGTCTGGATCCGCTCCTGGGGTGAATCCAGATAAATTGTAAGGGATTATGAAATGGTGGGGAAGATAAAAAAAAATGGATGTGGTGTGAAGTAGCATTGTTGGGGATGTAAGGTCATCCCTGATTTTTGCTCATTTTACAGAGTAAATTCCAGCACCATGTGTTTGGAGAGATTGTTCAACTCATGGCAGTGTACTGCTGGAGAAATTTGAATTAAAAAGTTGTTGATTTAGCCCTAAAAGATTTCAGAAATCAAAAAAATTCATGGAATTGTGATTTTTTTCCCCCCCAAAATTTTGTGGAATCATGATTGTTTGACCAAAAGTTAATTTTTATTGAATTGGAATATTTGAAATCCAGATTATACCAAACTTGGTGTTTTTGAATCATGATTTTTAGACGGGAATCAAGAATGCAATGCAAAAATCAGATTCTTCGGAAATTGAATTCCTGGTTTTTGGGCAAATAATCTGATTTTTCTAAAAAAAATGTTTTTTGTGAGGACTGCTTTTGTCTTTCTTTGGAATGAAATGAAACATAGCTGAATTTTCTGTTTTTCTCTTTATATAGCAAAAGAAGGCTGTACCCACACCAACACCTTATTTTGCAGGTTAGTCTTAAGAGTAGAGCTGCAAATTGACACTTTGATATCATGGATTGGCTTTGCTTGAACTAGTATGAGATTCCCTGGCCATTGTCGACCAATTGGCACATCCCTTAAAGAGAAATCGTCAACGTGAAACTTAAGTGATTTTTAAAAAGAATGTACCAGTAAAAAAAATGACGAAAAGCGTAGAAATTGAAATATTAAAGAAAAATTCAGTGATCCAGGCAGCGCCGCTAGAGAAATGATTTGTAAACTGAACTGTCGCCGATTAGGCCTACTTGCTTACTCCACTACTGCTCATTGCTTACAAATGATCTTATTTGCAGTGCCAGTATCACTATTGGACTTGCCATTCGATGAATATATATTTTTGAAAGAGCTCGATATGATGGAAAATGCTTTTCATACAAAATATACATTTTTTTTTTAAATTATGTAGCGCCTTCTAACGATTAGCTCGAGTACACAGCAAAGTACGTTAGGTTTCCCCTTCAGCTATTGTGTAAATAATTTAATAGTTTCTCACGTTGTATAATTCAACGCTCAGCTATTTCATGCATAAAAATGGAAAGCATTCGTGGACACATTCAGTGGTTCATTTTATAAAGTAATTACTACTTTCAAAGTGTACTTTGCCTTCGGTAAAATATATTATATTGGAATTCTAGGTCCTCCTAAGCAGTTATTAAAAAATGACGACTCCGAGGACGGAACGGGAAGAATAAACGAGTATTTGAGGCAACTTATGGGAAAAGTTCCGATGGATTCAGACTCTGTCACCAACTTTTTCAGGCCTTCGTCTGACTCTCCTTTATCTCAAAGTAACCATACGGGAGGTGGGACTGTCAATTCAGATGATCAGAACGTTTGTTCGTCTCCAACCCGCTCAAACGCGGCTTCTCCTTCCCCTACAGCGCATTTGAAATACTCGCGAGCATCTCCCGTGAATGCCGCAGGTTGGGGTCCTTTTTATTAAGTGGATTGCCACCATCGCCATCGATGGAAACTCATCAAATTGACTTGCAATTGCATTTCAGGAGTCAATGAAGTTAATCAGCAATTAAGCAGCTTGACCATTTATAATTCTGGCCACACAAACGATGCTTCGTCGAACAAAACGATCGTTGCCAACAGCGTGCCACGGTCTGTTCGACCGGCTACGTCGACGGAACAGCCAGTCTCGCCCTCGCACTCGAAGCAGCCAAGGCACGCCGGTACTCAAGTTCAGCCAGATTGCAACGAAGAGCAGGTTCTCGACTTTGAAAGGCTGTCGAAAACGTTGGAAATCCATCAGAAAAAACGTTTGCCTATGAAGCAGGTTCGGTTGTCTTATTAATTCTGTTTATGCTGGTTTAATTACGACGAAGCGTTTCAAGGAAACGGATTTAACGCGTCTTTTCTAGATCTTAAGTTTGATGGATGAGCAATTGAAAAATGATGGATTTTCAACCATGCAGAGGAGAAAGATTTTGGATAAATTACATGCCAACAAGTCGGTGAAATTTTTAATAGACTAAAATGTCATTCTAGTTGTGCTACTGCCCCTAAACCATCTTTGGTTGTTTAATAGGCATCCACTGCCAAATGGGTTTTGTAATCAACCGGATATGGATGGTTCACACCGATCTTCGCCTTCTTCCGTTCAGTCAAATTGCTGCACCGTGCAGATGGTTTGTAAATGATTCTGTCTTCATCCTTTTTGTCTTAACTCTTTTTCACTATGGTTCCTTTTTTTCTTTAGGTCGTCATGCCCGATGCACCCATCGACCTCTTGACCTCTCTTTGCATGGATCCCTTGAAGACTTCCCATTCGAAAATTAACCGACCTACCTTGCACAACCCTCCTGATTCGCCCAGTTCTGCTCAGCATGCGTGGCACGCACCGTCGTCCATAACGCCGGTGTGCAACGGCGAGGTGGACGATGCATACGGCGAAGATGGTAACTACGATTCTTCCTTCTCCAGGTTTAATGCTCGAGCAAAATGTAGACCTTCCGATTTGAACATCAAAGGTCAACATTTTAAATATGTTATTATTATAAACTAATAGCTTCATATTAAGAATTTCTTAAAGTTAACTTGATGTTGACTTTGCGTTTTTATGCAATTGGTAAAGAAAGGTTTATTCTCTTCACTGTAGAAAAGGAATTTAGTCGAGACCATCGACTTAGAAGGAATAGTAGAGGTGGTGGAAATGGAGGAAGCCATCCGAAAATGAAACCGACTGCGAGCCGACTGGGCGACACCGGCAGCAGGAAAGCATCGCTGACCTCTCCCATGGAGACCAAGTTAACCTTTTTGCCCGGTTGCAACGAAGGCAGCGCAGTCGTTAAATCTCCGTGTTCGGTGGCCGAGGATTCATCTGGTCCTCCTAACTATACTTACGCTAACATTCCCTTTACGATGCACAATGGCTCCTCTCCTCTGGGCATATCTGAAGAGCCCACCCTCAGTTGCGGTCAAGGTAACAACGGCCCCGGAACCGTAGGTAATCTACCCGCCACCCAAAATTACAACGCTATGGCTAACGGGACGTACTCCCCGGCTACGTCCATGGTCCAGCCACATACTCACATGCAACCGCGCCTGCCTTCCAGGCCCCTTAATGCCTTGGGTATGTGCACGACCTGCCCATGTACGAGACCTTCCACGACGCCTCCTCCCATACCGCCGTCGCATCCCATGTATCCGCCACCCCACTTTATTTTGACAGCATTTCCACCCAATCCGGCCACTTATGCCGCCAACGGGTTCGTGACGACCGGCGTTCCTCCCCCACACACTTTTCACCAGTTCATGCACTCTCCCGAAGGCATGCCCCCCACACACGAGGTGACCTTCCCTCACTACGTGCAACAGCCGCAGCCACCCGGCGTCTCCAGCTCTCAAAGGATGCAGCATCCTCCTCCCGTGCCCGGATTTGTCGCCGGTCCCACGCCCAATGTGGGGTTTCATGGCAACCCCATGCAACCGCCCACTAACCTTCCACCGGGCGCGGCTACGGGCATGTTGCCGCCGCCTCCTCCCTCCGCCCACGTTCCTCTGCTGGCCACCGTGCCAAATCCCAGTCACAAGACACCCACCTGCTTCAACTGCGGCCTTGCTGGCCATCATGGTTCCGATTGCACGGAGAAGACGATGGACGATGTTAGCAAAGGAGGTAAGATGGAAGCTGATTTTTCATTACCGTAAATTCTCCAATTGGGGGGCGCCCGATTAACGAAACTAAGGGGGTGTAGACTGCCCGTGTATTGGATACTGTCCGCTTACGAGAGACGCCCGTTTATGAAACGGTGTACAAACTTGATAAGGTAAAAGCTTATACAGGTATATCTTTATTTGAAAATTGTTCAGAAACTTGGCTAAATTTCCTAG
>JAQIXP010002144.1:0-15899 GCA_034700285.1 Proteroiulus fuscus | reverse complement strand
GTCCAAAAATGTCTAAAATATGATGACATAATATCTGAACGTCCCCAAAGTCAAACTGCAGAAAAATAGAAAATGCAACCACAGATGGGATTTTCTGATTATAATATTGACAACCTCAACGAAAATTTCAATGATGCAACCATAATGTATTACCAGAGTTTACATTTTCTAATAGGCCTATATAACTCCAGCTTATAAACTAATGTGAATGTTCTCCCCTGCATGTTCACGTGATGCTTCATAGCAAGTCACTGGGCCACCCACACTTCCCAAGTAAACATAAACATTCCAATCTAAAAGCAGTTCTAGGAGTGAATATAGTTTCTCAAAACTTACCGTTTGCATGGTAAATAAATAATTTAACGAAATTCCGCATATTAACTGCTGTATCCAACGAAATTCGTTGGATTTCAAAGCACAGAAGTTTATCCTGGATTCCGTAACAAATTTGGGTATACAGTTGCGGTAAGAGAGCAATAGATGGCGTTGATTACAGCAGAGCTTAAAGGTCCTTGAACTCTCGCTTTCCAAAATAAAACTACTTTAAATATTATTTTGAATGGATTTTAACGTTTGTTTCATATTTGAATTGAGAATCTATCCTTTAAACTTGGATAACTCAATTTATTCAGTGAAAAATAAATAGATCTATATTTTATAATATGTCCAACTCCAGCATGTTCTTCTTCACGTCCATAAATTTTAAAAGATTTTTTTAGTACTGTAAAACAGGTTGGTCAAATTCCTAACCAAGTTAGGTCAAGCCAAGTCAACACGGTTACATAAATATTGCATTAAAATTCAGGCAACTCACTGGATTAGCTATATGTTTTGTTGCCATACTTTTTTATAGACTACCATTTTGGGATAGAAGTAGGCCTATTAAACACAATTGAGTTCACATTACGAGCAAGTCATGAATTTGACACACAATGCGCTATACTAAAGCTAATGAATAGGCCTGTTATATTAATTGCATTTAACTGAAAATTTCTAGCAATTATGGTTTCCTATACATTGCCAAAAAATGTAGATAGAATTCATAGTAAAAATAACTGCATTGCTAAATTTAAATATAGGCTATTTATTTAAAAGGGAAATTATAAGTCCTAGCAAAAAAAAAAAAAAAACCCCATTTTCTGCTATTTAGAAGCCTGTCCCTAATATAAGCCTGGTATTCAATATTTATAATAATAATAATAATGTTTATTCTGAAAAACATAGAAAGGGATAATTAATGAGCACACATTAAGCCATATAAGCCGGGTCAGTGAGTATAATTTCTGCAAATAGAAGCCCGGACTTATATAGGTCATTTACGGTAATACAAATGTAGGTAGGCCTACAATATATGCATTACCAGTATGCTATTTTGCATTCACAAGATATGATACGATCACTAAAGTGATAAGCTATGTTCAAAAGTTTACTGCTAAGAGCGCGCTATCTACGTCCAGCCCCGTAGTCAGCTCAGGAGAAATGGGGGGAAAGGGGAAAATGGGGGCAAACCTTTTATCCCATGCATTGGATCTTGCAATTCATTTTATAACCCAATGAAAAAAGACTTCAATTAAACTGCAGTTTTTTCGATAAAACTGCTAAAAACTGAACTACAGTTTTTCTGGGTAGGCTACTTATGAAACAAAGCCTTGCATAATTTCTGCAGTTTTTCTGTAAAAAAATATGCAAGTTTTTTTTCTACAGAAAAATGGAGAAAAACAGAAAGTTTTATACAGTATTTTAGTTATTTTTCTGCATTCTTTTTGCAGTTTTTCTGTTCGCTAGAATGTAAAAAAATGAAGAAAAATGGCAAAAAAACTGTATAAAACATGCAGTTTTTCTCCATTTTTCTGTAGAAAAAAAAACTTGCATGTTTTTTACAGAAAAACTGCAAAATTATGCAAGGCTTTGTTTCATAAGTACCCAGAAAAACTCTAAAAAACTGCAGTTTCATTGAAGTATTTTTTCATTGGGAAATGGGGGCATGTCCACCCCATGGTCCTTTCTACCCACCCCCTTCCCCCAACTAAGGGCTGTCTACGTCTCACTTCTATCCCATAGACATTGCTCGTAAGGTAAGGTCATGTAGCCTATAATCTGGAAGGTTATATTCCAACTAGCTTTAAAGCTTCGACACTACTGTCCTAAAGAAACTTTTGTTTCGAAATGAGACTCAAAACACGTGCCAATTGCATTTCATTTAATAGAATTTGCACGTGTTCTGCATCCCATTTTGTAAACAAAATTTCTTCAAGACTATTAACGTTTAATCCATACCTTCTGCACTGACCCTATGGTCTATATAGCTACAATGTCATGATTGCTAAGAGGCTAAGAAACGGCTGTTAGAACTGGTGGACTCAAGAATTTTCCATAGAGATAGATATAGGGCCTACAGAAGTCGGTCGCCATCTCCCCCTCCCCCCCTTTTTGGATCCGCTGTTAGGTGATGTTTGAAAATATTTATCGGGTGTATTACCTTATACATATTCATATCAACGATAATGCGTGGGGATGTCATCCGTTTTCAGACAAATGACTTATTTCAGATGCGATTCGCTAAGTGCTTTACAGCCCTGAGACCTAGCTGTCACTTGTGCAACGTTTGTATAGCCTATAATACGTACTGAAAAGAACACTCACTTTTCCTTCCTAGAGGAATTTTCAGGCACGCTGGTGTCCAGGTTGGCATTATATCCGCTTATACCATTTGTAGACAATCAAATGAATCAATGACATAGTATTTTCCTTGTTTCTTCACACACTTTGTTTTTCGTTCCACTCCTTGCTTTTAGAAAATGGCGTCTACTTTCAGTGTGACCAGTGTGATCCTACCGCACGAACCTACTCGTAAATAAAAATATATTTCAGAATGGATTACTACTCAGTAAGATACGACATTTGAATACCCCCCCCCCTTTCAATCAGAACTGATCTAACCAAACTACAGTCCACAGACTAAGTTTTCGGATGAGCTTTTCTGTTTTACAGGGTGTTTCATCCAAAATGCTAAACCATAGGCAACTTCGGAGCCATTCAATGGCTCCTGAAATTAATTTGTGATAGGCCCCTATTTCAATTTATTACCACGCACTTCGAATTTGCTACATGGAATTTTCATTAGTTTTCCATTGAGACAGATTCCACACAACTTTGCCATGATGCTTACATCATTTTGACATCATTCAGAATTCTGAAAAAATTGTCCAATGCGAGCGAAAAAGCAATTAAAAAGATTCTGCTTATTAATTACAACTTTATTTCAGTTTGAATCCAAAAGCAGGGTGAATGCTTCCCCATTTGTTGCTAGCGGCAAATGGCGCACAATAGAATGACCAAATCAAAAAAAAAACCAATAGAACACAGCTTTAAAATTACGAATCAACGGTAATGCAGGGAACGAACCGCAATTCTCAAATATATGTACAGTTGACGAACTTGGGATAGCTTGGTGCTGGGTTCAAACTGAATCTTCAAATAAGGGTTGCCATTATTGGTTATTAAAAGTTAATAGGTATATTGTGCCAAAATTCATTTTTTGGTTGAAAGAAAACTGAGTAGGCCAATTTTAGAATCTGGAAAAATGCCAATTAGAATAGAGTGAAAGAGAATAGCAATTACTGAACCCCGCAAACGAATGAATGAGTGAATGAAAACGAAACATGGCGAAAAAGAGGGTAATATGAACAAAACTCCATTAAGTTCTCAATAAAGTGCCAGCTAAAATTAATTGTCAAATGGAAGTGTGCAACAAATTCTCACAGCGAAAAAATCCAAAAGCACAAGAACTAACATAAGCTGGCGGACCAATCGTCAACCACTGCTGCCAAATATGCGACCGTCCAACAGCATAATAAAAATATGTTAGCTCGTCACTTTTTATTCTTTCCTCGCCGGCCCTCACAACAGTTGAAACAAATCGTGTGACTGCACCTGTTACTTATTAACGTTGTTATTATTGTTGTAATTGTTGCTGGCGACCCCCGACGGTGGTTGCTGCAGAGAAGAATTAGCCGGCTGCTGTTGCTGAGAATTATAATATTGTTGCTGCTGTTGCATCATTTGCAGGTAGGTGGTGACGCTGATACCTTGTGGAAGTCCGCTCCAACTGGCTCCCTGTTTGGGATAGACGTGCGTCGGAAGTAGATGGAGCCATTGCGGCTGCATTGGAGGTGTGGAAGGGGCGAATGTGGTGGCAGTTGGGGGGGTGGCCCTCTGTTGGTTCATTTGAGCAGCAGAAGGGTGGTAGCCCTGTGGAATGGGTTGTGGGTGAGACGACGATGGACTAGGTGGCGAGTGGGGGCCTAAGCTGGCACCCTTGCGATGAGAGGCGGGCGACACCTGGGGAGAGGGGGTGCCTTCATCGGACGACATCTGCCGACGGTTCATCATTTGGTGGAGGGTGAGCCTTTGCTGATCGACGGGTGCAGGTTCGCAGCTCGCCTTGCTCGGACCGCTGCCCAAATCCTCGAACATCCTGATGAGGTCGTTGGAAAGCGTCTTTCCCTTGTTTAAATCATTCGACGGCTTTTGACT
The DNA here is from genome assembly GCA_034700285.1 of Proteroiulus fuscus. Lineage (NCBI taxonomy): Eukaryota > Metazoa > Arthropoda > Diplopoda > Julida > Blaniulidae > Proteroiulus > Proteroiulus fuscus. The sequence goes on along the minus strand of JAQIXP010002144.1, from coordinate 11,363 downwards.
TAAGCATTCTGAATATGACCTGAATTAAACAATTTAAAAATGTGACCATTTCATAAGCGCCATTGGGTACCTCAAAACAAGCATTAGGTCGGGACTGTATTTTGTCAGAATCAATTGAATACCTACCTAGGGCTATACGATCGAATCGGGTGGGGAAATCCTGATGGCACGGTCGCAGCTCCAGCGCTGACCGCATAGGCCAGCGGAGAGTGCGACGATGTCATGGGTGAGCTAGGAATAGAGATTGGCGCCACCGGCTGCACGGGTGACATGACCCTGGTCTGCTGCTGTTGGATGTTCTTGACTGGAGCCGAGATGAAGCCATTGGCAGATGGAAGGACGGGCGACCTAGGAGGCGACGACGATGACCAATTGGTCGAAGCGGCAAACTGGGCCTCGTCCGACAGCGTAGCAGGATGCCGCACTTGTTTTCTACGTCGTCTAAAGTGGTCTATTTCAAGCCTATGCCTGTACTCCAATTCCTCACGCTCCTTTTGTTGCCTGTATTAATAAGCAAAAACTTAATGGTTACTCAATCAGACTTCAAAAAATAAAAAAATTGAAATATCCTGATCTTTCTTACCTGGATAATATGTGCCGAAAGCTTTCGTCCGTAAAAATTTCTTCTTCTTCACTTGCAGTCCTCTCGTGATTCCCTCCTTCAAGGTTCCCTTTGCGAGGTTCGACAAGTGAGGACTACAAACAGCCAAAAGACAAATGTTATTGAAGTACAATAATGATAAATCAATCATGGCATACACTACCAACCAAATAAAATGAATAATTTAAATAAGCCACTGTTTTCCCTATTTATCATGTATATTTAAATTTAAGTTTTCCAAGCGAAGTGATAAAATACAAAGTGAGAAGCATCGGAAAGGGCCAATGTACTCATTGATGCAATTCACCTTTTTTTCACTCTGGCACCACGTCATAACTCAAGTAACAATCATTACTTGTTGGCATTGTAACAGATTTCTAATTTTCTAGGACTAATCACATTCCCCAATGTACACATCTTCAATATTAAGAAAAGAATAATTCACAGTTAATAAATTCAGATTTTGTGAGGTGCCATCATTATACCTAGCAGAATGTCATCAAGAACTCAGCAGAATCTCGATACATTACCTCGTATTATGCAACTAGTTCTAATTAGCCATGCCAATATTAACTGGTTAACTGGCTTTTTCCTGCTTTATTATTCTTATTAACTGGCTTATCCTGGTTAGATAAGCTGTCGGGAAGTATATCAAAGTAGCCTATTTTGCTTTGACGAAAATTCGTTAAGCGAAATCGTTAGCCAGTTTCTCAAATATTATGTAATATGCCCAAAATTTTTGGATGGGGTTTTCTCACAAGAAAGTTACAATTAGATTACCTTATGTCTATTGGACCATTGTATAAATAAATAGGTATCTATTCCAATTCATTACAATGTTACACTTACATCAGTTAGGAAATCGATCTAAAATATAAACACCCCGGTACCCATTGTCCCTAGATATGGGGAAAGGGGGAGATGGGTGTTTGCGATTTTCCCATCAACCCTCTCTGGATCCACCCCTGTGATAACAAATTGTATTTTCACTTGAATTGAGCGAAGGAATGGTATTTCCGTTTCACCATCACCACATTCCTCTAATTTTATTAACCTTACCAAGAACTGTCCGAACGGGACTGAACGTCCTAAGTCGATGGCGTGTTTCTGCCGCAGCTGAAATCCCAACTGAGACACATCAGAAATGCTGGCCGGTCTTTCCTTGGCCTTTTCGTCCGCCTGAGCTGCGGCCCTTCTTGCAGCTGCCAACTGCGACACGGGAATATCCCCTGCGCTCGCAGTGCGCGGGTGGGTCACATCCCACATGCTGCGCGTCCTTGATAAACCACCAACGCCACCGCGCGATCCATCCACCGTCAATGGCGAAGAACCTCTACTCATAGCGGCGCCACCAATCGAAAACATGGTACTGCCGGTTGGCGTCGCCGGCGCCGATTTGCCTAACTGAGACACGTCGACGCAGCTTTTGGCACGAGAGAGTCCGCCACTAAAAGTGGCCGTTGCCGGTTCGTTGAGACCCACGTTGGTCAAATCCGCCATGCTTGGATAACGATTCAGTCCTGGCGTAGAGACTGAAGACGCCGCAGCTGCAAGTGTCTGCACATCAACTGGAACCTGGAGACTTTGACCTCGTTGCAGTACATAGTTGTGACTGGGCGATGGTGACAAGGTAGTGGGACGTTGCTGCACTGGCCTAGGTTGCACTCCTAACTGATTCAAGTGAGTCTCACTTTTCGTCTTATATAAGCTACCAGTTCCGCTGAGCATTTTGACTTGCAATGGTTGCGGCTGCCTGGGTGCAGGCCGTGGCGTGTTAATGGCTACGTTCTTAGTGGCCAGACGATCAGTCTGTACACTCACGCTTTTCACCGATCGTTGTGGGGTCACAGCGTTTGACTGTTTTGATGAAAGTTCGCTTGATTGCATCTTGGCGCTGGGTGAAGTCGGTGCCGCTTCTATTGCCGGCGGCACCTGATCAATGGCAATGGCATTCTGCATGGCAGCTGCCAAATTTGAGAAGGCCCCCTTCATGATCTGTGCCAATGCGATCTCCAAGCTGTTTGACTGCGACGCCTCCGGGGTGACTACGGGAGGCGCCATGGCCAGCTGGCTACTCGACGCCGCTTTGGTGCTCAGCAGCAGCGTTTTTAAGTCCATAGTAGCAGGTAGAGTGATGCCGTGAGTCATGGGTGGCGTAGTTGCCGTCCTATTGGAATCGTTTGATGTGCTATCCTCCATCTTTTTGCCGTCGGTTAGAGGCGAGGAAGGAGTGACGTGCACCAATGGGTTAACTCGGGCTGATGGTATGTGGCTGCCACCGTGCGGAGAGGGCACCGAAAAGGAGCGTGTGGACTTACGGAAAGTGGCTGTCTGGGTGGATAGCTTTAAAATGAAAAGGAGAATAGGAAAGGAAAAAAAATGACACGGGACAAACAAAAAAGATGCAAATTAAAAACAAAAATAATAAATCGTGCAGGAAAGAAACTAAATTAATCACAACACAACAAATTATTAGTTGGGATGAAGCATATGTTGTTGACTAAAAATGCAATTGGAATTATTCCAAAAGGAATTTGGGAGAGGCTAAAATATTCATGACTTTGGTGCGTAAGCATAATACGGATCATTCAAAACAATTATGAAATATCTCGTAAGAACTTTGCTCGGTCTAGTTATTTAATAAAAAAATTAAAAATTGTGAACAAAACAATAACGTCATAAGGCAGCACTTGGCCATTAAGCAATATTTCAGTTTGATTGTTCCTTATTCAGCCTTATCATAAAAGTCAAATAATGTTCATAAGCGTGATTGGCGGTGCTGCCTCATGCTGTCTTTACGGCTCCACAGTACACCCATTTTGTGTTTTTATATTTTATTAAATTACTAGACAGAACATATTTGCGAAATTTTGAAGAATATATTTTTTTCTTACTATATTATCCTTTGGTAAAAAATCTTTTTAGGGTGATTTTCCCTTTTCAATAATTATAGTAGCAGAAATGTCTGATTTAAAATTTCAAAAAACTCTGATTTAAAACTAACTGTTAGAATTGCAGTCCTTTGCACCTTATGTTTCAATAGTGCTTTGCATAATATTTTCAATTCATTAGCACATATGAACCAAAGACAAAGTAAACAAATCATGACAAAAAAATATAGGTGCTAGTTACCAATGTGTTAAGTGCAACACAAACATCATACTTTCATGCAAAAAAAAATGGTTAAAAATAACTAAAAATAATAGCTAAGAGGAAGGGAAAGGGTTGAAGTCTGTTCAGCCAAAACGTCTCTTGTTTGCATTGATGGCAAAATATGATGTCGCTGAATAGTTGCTCTCGTGTGTAAATACTTGGTTTCATAGTTTCAACACGCTTGTCAATATACTAATATCCACTGTCACTAAATGTACCCCAAACTGTGGAAATAAAATAAGGGTGCTTACCTGTTGGACAGATGCAGAGAAGGTAATTCCACCAATTGCATCCCTCTCATTGCTTGCAGCACCATCTTTCACTTTTAAATCATCCACTGTTACTGTCTCGCCTTGTTTTGCTTGTGAATCGGCGGTGCTATTTGCGGCCGCAGCTTCATTCAGGGCAGCCACAACTGAAGAATAAAATATAAATTACACATTTGGTAAGGCAGGATAGACTATAGTTTAAAACATTTTCCGAAATTGCGGAAATTCTTTGAAAAATCGTGCGGGTAAGTGCCACTTACTTTTAAGGGGATCGTCGTGCACAACACTGACGCGGAAGCGAGACACTCTGGAAGCAGGTTGTGATGGCGTTGGCGAATCGCATACTGCTATGGATCCAGTTGACCCCAGAGGATGCGGTTGGGTGCCTACCATTTCTAATGTTTCCACGGTGGAAGGGCTTAGCGGAGGTGCAGAATTCATATAAGCTGATGCAGAGGGAAGATGTGTCGCTTGCGTACTGGCCAGCACTTGCGGCTGCACGTGAATGGGTGTGGTTGCGGTGGGCGGCTGCGCGGAGTCCCTTCTTAGCATTGCCACGTTGCCCTGAGAGTGCAACTTACGCAGCTCTTGGTCGAGGTTCTCCAAATTGATCGCCGCAGGCAGTTTCCTTTGCCTGGCTTCATCGGTCGAGCCCTTGACGGCATTCAAATCCTAACAAAAAAGCATTAAATCAACATTCAATTCAATTCAACTCATTACCCTGCGATCAGCATATCATGATGCCATCTGGTAGGGGGGTTATCCCACAATCATGAGGATACTCCCATGTCATACAAATGTGACTTAAACATCATCGTTAAATTTAATTTCTAACAAGTTTGAACTATTTTTAGGAAGATTATTCCATAGTTTTATGGCACATAAGAAGAAGGACATCCGTTCTAGCTCGAATTTCCTTTAGGGGATTGGAGTGAACATGCCTACCTCTAGCGTTAGTATTTGACTTAAAAGATATCAGAAACTAAATTTAAATTAATGGCAAATTAAACCTTTCGAACAAACCATTATTCTAGGCACTTTTACACACATTTTAAAAATAAATAATAAAGAACTATTAAATACCTGTCCGGCAATGGCGCTGTTCAATTGTTTTCTGGGTGATGGCGGTGAAGTCGGCATTTCGGGAATGCCAGGTGGATAGCAATGCATCGAGTGGGGCTGGTACTGTGCCATCGATGGCTGAAAAATCAGAAAATTTGTTTTGATGAGTTTTAGTTTTAAATTAAAAAAGTGGCCGTGATCAAACGAACGAAACACAAGAGATGATATTCATGCAGGCAATCGAGAACTTGTAAAAAATGAACAACGTGTCAACAAATGCAATTCAAAACGAATGACATTATTTTATCACATGCGATACAATGGCACGAGGCATTCGGTGAGTGCAGTTATAAACGAGCTGAGGCCGGATTCCCGTGTTGCGATCGACCGTCGAGGATATCGTGCACGATAGGTATTGACAAAACAAACAAATACAGATAACAGAAGTGCAACAATAGTTGTCAGTCTTTGTTGTTAAAATTAAAAAAGAAATGAATATGGTAGAGATTAGTGTGTTAAAAAGTTGGGTCGACTTCATAGGTCAACGTGTTATCAGGGTACTCAGTATTATATGCTAAAGATCGGCTGCATTTATGATCGGAAGATCATTGCAAGAATAATTGCTCGATTACATGTGCTATAATGAGATGCTTGTGCAAATTTATCACATTACAAAACACTTAGTATAATACTTTTTTCATGAGCAATCTAAAAAATTAAGCTATTGTAGAAATATTCATGTTTATAAAAACAGTATGTGGTCATCATTCAGCCTAAATTGACTTCTCACTGTGAAAAATCATGGTTATTGACATTTTAAATTTTTTTACTATCTCTCAGGTATATTAAAATATCAGAAATATTGTTTTTTAAAATTACAATAAGCCCTTTACATCCCTGTTGTAATGTTTACTTATTTAGTCGTTACAAATAAGCTGCAACCTTGTACTCCTTTGTGGCAAAACATAACTATTATAAATTTTATGTTCCACTTCGTAATAACGTCCCAAATGTTAGTAACAAGGTCAACTTAGGCAATTAAATAGTAAATTTTGTTATGGGATTTAGGTGGCCATTTTCAAATTGTATTGTAAAAATCTTTGCTTCATAGATTTACCATTGATACGAGCAGCTCAACTTTGCACTGTTTTGGTGAGTTTGAAATATCCCAAATTAATACTATCACTTTGATGTCACTTGCACTTTCTCAAGTTGAGACCCAAGTTATTGACATGCCACATTTTCAAGACAAATGAAGTAAGAATCTCATGCGGGTGTAGAATCAAGAGTATCCCAAAGATGAGAGAGATATTGAAATCAACTTGCTGGATACAGAGATAAGAGAGAGAGAGAGAGACACACACTAATATTGGAAATAATAAAATTACATCGAACGAATGCCCAAGTTCCACAGCAGAATAGCGTCGATGTGGAACAACTCTATTAAGAGCAGCTGCTGCGGCAGCGCCGTTACCATTGGCCGCGGTTGCAGTTCCATTCCATTGAGAATCCTGCTACGTTTAAGTAACCTCATTACGACAATACTAGCGATATTTAACGTTTTAGAAGGGTTTTAACAAAATAAAAAAATGCATGCACAAAAAGGAAAAGCACGGAATTGGCATTTCTGGGTTACAGAAACCTGAGAGGTAAGTGTCGTGTAACAAGCTTACCAGGGAAGTAGGTGGAAATCCGGTTGGTGGTTCTGTGGAAACAGGACTCTGGGCGTACTGCTGCCATAGCTCATTCGGAAGGCTGCTGCCTGCTTGAATGGGAAGATCCATCGGCTGCGATGCATTGGATTGAGGGTATGCCATGCCATACGGGACGTAATTAGGAATACCTCCACCTGGCACCTGCAAAAGAACAGAAAATCAGATGAAAAACACAGATTTTGAGACTTTCTTTCAAAATTAAGCTTTCCAAGCTACCAATTTCAAAAATTCAAAGTATTTTACTAATCATATTCAAAATAAAATTTAAAGGCTAAATTCTTAAATAATTAGCTACAATTTTTGCAAATCGATTTCAAAAATTAAAATTTAAAAAAATATATATATAAAAGAAGGTTCTTCTATAGTTTGATGAGTAGGACAATGTATGTGAATCATGCATGTTCTTAGTGAATCTTTTGGGGAAATTCCAAATTAAACTTTTGGATGAATTTCAAGTGAATTTTAGTCAATCTAGGGGAATTTCAGTAAATATAATTGAATTTTTATGGAGTCACGAATTCCATTGCCATTTGGGTTTTTCTATTACTCAATCTCAGATCAATATTTAGAGAAAATCCCAAGAGAATCCTATAAGGCATTTCATGTAACTCATAAGCTATGTGGAAGGTTTTACCACCCCTCGTTATATCATTTTCAACACTTTTTTTGAACCTCAGATCAAACAGCACTACACTAATTTCACACTACAATATTAATGCTTCCAGAACACGAAAACAAAGCAATCATAAATTTATTGTGAAAATTTAAAATTAAAACATAAGCTTTTAATAAATCTATTTGAAGTACTGCAGATTAGGACTGAAATTATTCCACATACTTGTTGATAAGCTGTTGCATTCTGCTGTTGGATCATGGAGGGATCGCTGGAGTGATGCGGCGGTCTGGGGGCATAAGGTGAGAAGAGAAACTGTGGCACGAAACCCTCTCCTGTCACCTGCATACTCAAGTAGGCCAGCTTCTGCTGTAGTAAGGCCAAGTCGGCCAAAGTTGCTGGTGGCAAGCCAGAAAGACGAGGCAGCATTCTGCGAGCCAATCATTTTTCAAGTATATTAACACACCGACAATTAAAAGTAATCATAATAATTTACTAAGTTCTACTGACCCCATTGAATCTAAGGATTGAGGAAGCGAATAAGAGTTTCCCAGATCTGAAACAGGCTGTGGTTGTTGCTGTTGAATTGGCTGCTGCTGCTGATGTTGTTGTTGCTGCTGCTGCTGAATTGGCTGTTGCTGTTGTTGAATGACCAATGCGGCCGCAGTACCTTGATCGCTCGTAGTCATCTGTTGCTGCACTGGCACGGTGGGTGCATTCTGGTAAGCATGCTGGACAGCAGCTGGCTGGGATGTTGGAGGCGGCGGTTGACTCACGTTTACTTGTGATTGTTGCGGTTGTGGCACTTGGGTAGGTGCAGCCACAGGCTGAGCATCAGATGCTACGGGAGGTACTATTGGCTGCGCCGATGCCGCCTGTGCCTCTTGAACAGGGCTGACTAAAAATCTGGATACTTGGACAACGGACGAAGTGGAAGAAGGCGGAACCATTGTGACAGGTGGCGCTATAAGTGTGGGTGGGGCGCTTGTCGTAGAGTGAACGGGACGCTTCGAGGGAGATCCGCCACCTTCCATGTAAGCAGCCAAATTTCCGTCTGGGACACTAGTTTTCTGTTTGACAAAAAATGAATCAGCGAGTCAGTTTGTATTAAGAATGCGCATAATTTTATTTGTAACTGCAATTTCTTTTTTTTAAAAACTGACCTTTAGTGGTACAGAAGGATCTTCACGGCTATCCATTCGTCTGGGTAAAATGGGTTGCTTGCGACTGATGCTAGGGCTCATACAACTTTCCACGGAGACAACTGGTAGCCGTTCCGGATTTTCTTTCAGTTGCTTAACGACGTCGACTAGCTGTTCGATGAACAGCTCCGAATGCTGGTCGGGAAGAAGGTTAGAGACGACTAGGTTATTGGCTATATCTTCTGGGATCATGACGCCGCTGTCGAAGACAAACGTCACTGTCTTCTGTTTGGATGTCTCCAACTGACATTCCACCATGCTGCCATCAAGTCTCAAAACGGTCAGTTTGGGAATGCGCTCGATTGTCTTACGTCGTTTGCCAGTAGTCTTCTTTCGTTCTAACTTCTTGTCGCGTTCTGTGCCAGTTTCGTACATTTCACTAGCAGAGTCGACACATGAAGCACTGAAATCAAAAATACAAAAAAGAGACGTTACCAAAATATATGTAACATAATATTTTTTCCTCCACAAATCTTTTTTCGCTAAGTTATTCATTTTCGTAGCTATTAAAATCTCTTACAAATCAATTTTCATCTATATTTAATAAACTTTTGCCAACAATTTTTTTCTTCGAATGTCACTTGGAGACTTAATAACAGAAATTCTCTTTGCTTAAACAAATTCAGGTCGACTTTCAGTATCCTCACCTCTCTGAATGTAATTCGCTTGAAGCCAAGACGGACAGGACATTTTCGTGAATCTGCTGCGAGCCGAGCGAAGGTGCAATTTGATTGCTTGTTCCGTCATTCTGAAATGAACATCAAGTTAGAATCGTGCGGTGCATAAAATACTTTAGATAAGTTACTTAACAAAAAATTACAATTTCAAATTGCCTTTAAAGTCAACCAACCAGTAGTAAAAGTTCAGCATGGCCAAAAATAACCATTTATTTGCCAACAAATGGTTTAGTAATTTAATGGCGGAAAATATTGCAGACTGGACTAATTTCTGGTTGGTTCACTCACATACAAACTAAAAGGCAAGAGAGACTAATCTATGTTGGAGAAAATGGCAAGGTCACGTGACAAAATAAAAATAGCAAAATCACGAGTGAGAAAGAACTACTGATGAGACAGCATGAGTAGTAATTTTTAATTTTGAAATTTAAATCATTCACAACTTGATGAAAATCAGCCCTGCGAGAGAAGCAGAATTGCAAACAATTCTACAAACCAAAAAAATTTACAAAATGTAGCCCTAAGTTTATGAGTAAATAGAATTGACCCTTTGTAATTAGTGCCCTTTTCCAAGCTGTCTCCAAAGTGATAAATTTGCACATGCACACAAACATAAGAAAAAGAACAGGAAGGACATTTTGATGGAACGATCAATGTATACCTGATCGGAGCCTATTGCGGGGTCATCATAAGCAGTTTCTTGGTTAGGCGAAGCAGAAACAACAGAGGAAGGAGCAGACATACTCAATAGATCTCCTTGCGCCACAACAGTAGCAGAAGACGATGTTAGCGATAGAGATGAAGCAGCGGAAGCATGAATTGAGTTAGGTTCGGGAAGTTCCGGGACAGGATAAGCAGGTAAAGAAGGCGGCATTTGGACAAGAGGGGATCCGAGCGCTGTCGGTGGCTGAGTGAGAAGGCAAGGAGGGACGGCAGAAAGTGGGGGAATCTGGGGGTAGCAAGGCGGTGCAGGATGAAAAATCACACCAGAAGGGAGAGAGGTTGGGGCGGGGTGGGTTTCTGGGAGTGGTACCACCATAGCATGTTGGGGCGCCACTGTAAAAATTGGCGGAACCGAACCTGTTCCGGCTGTGGGCACAGTAGCCGAATTTGCCAGTGGCCCAGCGCCGGACATAGTTGGCATGGCCATACTAGTCCCAGAAAAATCGCACTCATTGGAGAATCCGCTGCCATCTTCGGTGGGCTGCTGTGCAGTGTAACCAGGTTGGTTCAAGGGAGGCAATGGGACTGTCATGCCGGCTAAGTGGGCAGTTGGAGGGAACGAGGGTGCTCCTAATAGGGTGGGGGCAGAACTTCCGCTTATGCCAGATTGCGTCTGCGCCATTTGCTGCAGCTCATTCGTGGGAACGCCGGCAGCCTGAGGCATCATTCCAAGAAGCATGGGGTGGTTCATCCCCATTGAAAGATAGAGAGCAGCGTCGTTTGTCGACGGCTGGGATGACAAATAGTGAACGAGAGCGGACGAGGCCGCGTCCATTTGTGGCGCTGACTGGTTGCCTACCTGTGACTGAATTTGTGGTTGGTAGGATTGCGGCTGCGGCACTTGTGATTGGTAATAGGTTGGGAAGGACTGGGGAGTGGCGAATCCCTGGGTATAGGTGACCGGTGGAGGCACAGCAGCTGCTGTACTTGGCGGGGGAGCCATAGAGGGGACCGGACCGCTGCTCGTGGCTGCAGGCGGTTGAGCCACGTTTGACGTCGGAGGAACGTAGTAGCCCTGAAATGAAGGCACATAGGCCACTTACACACTCCGCTCATTTAAAACTCGAGAAGGGCAAAAAGGGTAAACGTCACTAAACAGAGGAAGAGCAATGAAACTGAAAGGAGAGGGAGAATCAAATGTTGGCTTTTGAATAGGATGTTCCTCAGCCCTGCCATTTTTGCAAATTGCTAGCAGAAATTAGGAAAGGATGGCATTAAAATGCAAGGTCATTTGTAATGGATCTGCATGCGGATTCATAGCTGCTTCCAAGGGGGAGGCTCAAGTGCTTATAACTTTTTTTATTCATAACCTGAAGTGGTCATAACTTTTGGACGACCACTATTTGGA
>JAQIXP010002143.1:0-15900 GCA_034700285.1 Proteroiulus fuscus | reverse complement strand
TAGTTTGATTTTGAACATTTTTTTTGGGGGGGGGGGGAGGGGGTCTTGACCCCCCTGACCTACCCCCTGGATCCGCCCCTGACGTGTCCAGTGAGTTCCAAAGAATAAAAATGGAACAAATTTACCCATAGTTTTCCTTCCAGTCTGCTTGAAATCAATTTATGACCTTAGTTATAGAATTAGAAAAAAAACATTTTATTGAATAAAAAAAAGTCTTATAAAACCTTGGAAATTCAGGTGAGAAAATATGGAAAAAGCACACGGCTGTACTCTGTATCATCTCAAGTTGAACAATGTTTAGCCTGTCTGCTTATTGTATTCCTATGGTAAAAATTGTTCAAAATTTGTATAGCTATATGGGTGTTGCGGGGAAAAACTAAAATCGGATCAATCATGCAATTGCTCCTGTTAATTCGGGTTGGAATATACTGTAGGTTTAATGAAGCGAAGCTATACGCATATGAGCCACCGTAAATGAATATTTGTGATGTGGAAAATCACTGAAAAGTTATAACATTGCAAAGTCACACTGACGTCACTCCCCATATAATGTTGTCAGTATAGATAGCGAGTAATTGTTACTTTAGTTAAAAGTTAATTATATTGTCGGAATCAAACTTATGTCAATGTTGCGATGCAATCGATAATTGCTGCATGGGCGGTCGGTGCAAATTTTAATTGGGGGGGGGGGGGATGCTGCTAATGAAAATGTTATGAAATATTACCTATATTAACCTATTCAATATTTCAATTGGAGGGGCTTAGTCCCTCCCCCCCCCACCAAGTCCGTAGCACCGACCGCCCATGCTTCTTCCGATTGTGGGAATAACATACCTCCTCCCCTCCCCCCAACATGTGTGTGGTTGAATGTAGGGCATTGCATTGAATTGAATTGAATTCTATAAGTATTTTCAATTAGTTTTTCAAGATTTTAAAATTGAATTTTCATTGACAAATTTTGAGTGTTTAATCGACGATGTTTAAAATACTGTCACCTGCATTATAAATGCATTCAAGGGAAATCATTTTTGTGTCAAGGAAAGTACAGGAAAACAATTTTTTTTACATTGGAAAGGTCAAGGAAAACTTTTTTGTAGGGGAATATCGAGGAAAACGGATTTTAAATGTCAAAGGGAAGTCAAGAAAAGTTTGGGAAAATTATTATTTTCTTTTTTTTGTCAGAGAAAATTTAATACGAACTATGCATTAAATCGATGGCTTAATTCAGAAGTGACGAATGTGACTAAAGTTGCTTTTGAGATAATAGCGTTTTTATGGAAAAATGGTAAACTTGGAAATAAACATTTAATGTTAAAAGGCTAAAAATTGGTGAATCAGATGAAACAATTTATGTATTTTACAGGGAATGTGCTCATTTTTGTTAAATAATTTAATTAGTAAGTTAATTAAGTCATTTGAGAAATAAGAGGATTAAAAATGCACATTCGCTTGTTTGACTTCGATTGAGTTTGCAGGAAAGCGAAATAAATTAAGTGTGAAGTAGCGAATGTGTACACACAATTAGTTTGTCTATTGAATAAAAAGAATGCAAAAAAAGGAGCGAAAATTGTCAAGTTCGCTACTTGTATTTTAATAAAAATCCAGGTCTTGAGAAATTTTTAAACGATAAACTAACGAATGATATTATTCACCGCTTCTAACATTTAAGTATTGATTCCTTGTTGGATTTTCGCTACTCTTCACTTCTGTCACTTTAACAATAATTATGGGTTAAATTAATTTCTGTAACTTTTAGATTCATTAGGGACAGGATCACAATGATATACAATTATCTCATATTTTGACAAATTGGTTTATTCGTCACTTCTGAATTAAGCCATCTAAATGAATTATTGTAATATTTTAGTAATTTTTTTTCTGCTTATACTAAATTACCAGCAATTTTGCTAAAAATTATTAATAATGGGCAACAAATGAATGAACACACTTGACCTTTAAACTCTTGTTTCATTTTCCCTTTGTATTCAAAATAGAGGAAGAATGTAGGCCTGTTATGTAGGTAAAAAGTATACACTATAATTAATGTTTATTGCGAAATTAACACAATTTGTAAATATTTTTGTTTTGAATATGGAAATTTTAACGATACAAAGGGTATGAATTAATGGACTATATAGAGGGGGGTCATGGGAGTGTGCCTTCTCTCCCCCTTCTCCCCCCCCCCCTCATCCTTCTACATTTTAATCACAATTCATTTGCACTTATCACTTCTTTTTCCTTACATTTTGGGAAATCTTGTCATTATTTTTAGCAAATACTCGTTATTTCCTATAAGATGTATGTAACAAAACCAGTAATAATAGCGAGTAAACACTTTCTTTTATGCAAATTTGTTTAAGAAGGATCAAAGAAAGGTGATTGACGTCATCATCTGGAAATATATATAATTTTATTTTTTTAATTTAAAAATAAAAGGAAAGATAATTGAATACAAAAATGCAATGATAATAAATAAGGTTGTGCTAACGAACTGAAAGGCTTCACGGTCACCTTCATCGCTTTGTTATTTAACCAAGGTTAATATGCCGATGGTCATTTCGTTGAACTCTCACCTCCCCCCCTTTGCGACTGATGACGTCATTGAAAACCATTGACGCAATTTTCAGAAAAGGGTTAGGTCTGTTTAACAATGTATACTTATCACAAGATTTTCCCAAATTATACAGGAAATATGGGACATTCCTTCGCAAAACTTTATGCGAATATTTGAATAATTAGTTTTTTTTCGCAAAATATTAGCGCATGAATTTTAACCAAAAACATAAAGGACTAGTGTATGATTTTTTGTCCTCAAAAATAAAGGAAAATTATAGGGATTTTCGGAAAATGTTGGAAAATAGGGGACTTTTTTTTTCCCAAAATAGAGAAATTTTTATGCCAAAACCTAGGAATATTATAAGGAATTTTTTCGCAAAATTTATTTTTTATATAGTATTTTAGGAATTTTAACCCAAAACATATAAGCTGGCAAATGATTTTTTCCCCCCCAAAAATAAAGGAAAATTTTGGGAACTTTTTTCCCAAAATAGAGAACTTTTTATGCCATCACCTAGGAATATTATAAATAATTTTTCTCAAAATTTAATTAAACGTAGGCCTATTTCAAGAATTTTTTTTTTCGAAACAAATGGGATAATGTAAGAATTTTTTTTTTTTAAAATATAGACATATTACTTGTATATGCATTTTATAGGCAAATTATAGGAATTTTTCGCAAATTATGTTCATGCTATAGGGATTTTTTTAAATTTAGGAATATTATATTATATAAATGTTTCCCAAACCATTGGAGCATTGCAGGAATTTTCCTCATTTCATAAATAAAAAAAATTTATGGAATAATAGTTTTCCAAATTTGAGACTTTGTAAAGGGAAAGTCCCACTTTGAAAGAGGTGGGTTGCAGGAAGAAGACCATGAAAAATTATAAAATTCAAGGAAATTGCGATTTGATTTGAGCCCACCAATTGTTAGATAAAATGGAATACATTTGGATTTGGTTGAAAATGCAAAGCCCAAATAGGCGCCATTTTACTGAAAATATGTGGCGCCCTCTACTGGATAAACGATATCGGCTCTCGTGAAATACGTACACACTGACGCAAGTCCTAGAGGGCGCCACCAAGTTTCAATGACTGCCGAAATCTGTAGAAAAATTGTGTAACCCCTCAACTCCACACCCCCAATATAATTTTCTGGGGAGTGTTAATAAATGGATTTTTGTTACATTAACTAATGTTTAACTAACTCACCATTAGACTAGTGATACCAGGAAGTGTCAGTTATGTCCATTCCAGGATTGACCTGGCAAATAATGTGTGTCCCTAATTTGTTTTTCATTTGAGGTCATTTTTTAAGAGACCCTTGTGTAACTGCTGGCCATTTTTTCATGTAAGACCCCCCCCCCCTCCCATCAATTCCAAATAATAAATTATTTGTCCTCATTTGTACCTACCCTAAGCGAGGGGGGGGGAAGTTTATGTAGGTTTGGGGGATTATTAAATGTCCGACAAAGGGGTCAGTCCGAAGGGTTTGGCCAGAAGAAATGGAAATCAGTTTCACTTTTTGTTTTTATTTTCTAGGTTAAATTAAGGTCATGTACGTGAGAAATTTTTAGGGTCAATATTGTAATAATAGGTGAGAACAACACGGGCGAAATGACCAGTTGCGTGTATTTATTCCAATTGACCAGTACCAGCGCTGTAGCCTGCAGCTTGCCTAATAAATCCCCCAAATTGAGCTCACATTTTTTTTGGACACTCGTTATGAGCTAGTTTGTACCAGGTAAATGGTTAAAAAAAAATAACATAAGTGCATTTATAGGAACTGGACCGGTGGTCATGGGTTGACCATTTCGAAACGTGTTTGAAATACGAGTTAAAATTAATTTTGAGAAGTGAAAATCTGGGACGAATACTTGAGCGAATGTTACTTTCATTCGCGTACATTGTAATATTAGCTATTTAGGATGTGTGGGGTCAGTTCACCTTTTACCCCTGTTTAACGCGCATGAATCTTGGATTATAAAAATTAGAACAAAAATAGGCCTAGATATAAATTTTTAAAAAAAAACTTCATCGAGTAGGCCTATGAGTATCAGGCGATTAGTACCGGTCACTATATACAATCACAGTCGTAGTAATGTGGCTAGGTCAACCATGACCCTTGGTTCATCGTGAACCATGCAGCCTCGTGTGAGCAATTATCTTTTTGAACCAAAATTGGCGACACTGATTTGAATTCTGCTAGTGTGAATCTAGAATTGCGCCAGGAAATTGTGTTACGGCTGCCAGATTACAATTCCGTCATCCAAAAATCAGTTGAATTTTAATAAATAAATTGACGAAAAATGTTTTCCTTTGTAGGTGGCAGTGGTGGCGGCGGAGGACTTTTGTCTCTGTTGGGAGGAAGTGCTGCCAATGGAAAACCCAAAGAGAAAGGACCGCAGGGAAATTTCGACAAGCATTTGGACGCCATTCTTGGAAATTTGGGAAAGGCCATTCGAGCAAAGTAAGTTCACTCGCTTTTTTTTATAATAATTAAACAGAAAAATGGGAAGTTTTGCATTGGCTACTTGAGGGACAGTCCCACATTACCTCAAGCATTTATTGCTTGAAAGAGCTGGGGGCAAAAGGCAAGAAGAGCGTAGAAATTGAAATTTAATTTATAATAAACATTCAATAGTTATTCATTTTGAAACATGCCAATCTGGACAAAAATATCGATGATTGATAGTGGCCATGTTAGAAGTCATTTTGTCAATTGCGCATGCGTACCCTTCTAGTAATAAACTTTATAGTGTACCATGTTTTTGGATAACAGAGTACTGGTATGCACATAACTATTCCATAGCGATAAAGTGAAGCCAACTTTAACCCTCCTTTGCACGCAGCGCCATTCTGCCTGGGTGGGAGAACTGTAATGATATAACCATGGCGCTTATCATCATTTTTGGAAGCATCGTGATTTCTGAATTCTGGTAGGCGTACTGCAATTATTAATAAGGCTGCCCTTCTTTATTGTACGTAATCTTAACGAATTAAGATTCATTCGTCACAAAGTGGGACTGTCCCTCTAAGAGCTTGCATGGTGTTAATTAATTCGTGGTGTTATAGATGTTGTAGCAAGATGACCATCCATTTTATTTGTCATACATTTATGGTGCCGTGAACCATTTATGATAAATAACTTTCAAATATACTCCGAATCACATTAACTTACCAGTCGTGCAAGCCCGTTCTCTCTCCTGCAAGGGGAAGCGCTTTGCGGTTACCGCTTGCACGACTGGTAAGTTAATGTGATTCGGAGTTATAGCCGTTTTTGTTCGTGAAATGGTGTATTATGGGAGTCTTTTTTGAAAAGGGTTTATTATACCATTAGAATTTTTTGTCTATTGGGTGTTTTTCAGGAGTCTGTTACAATTGGTGAGCGATCCATTTGCAAATGGTAATTAGGTACCTTTTTCCATTCATTTCATAATTTGTAATTCGTATTTTTGTGTTTTGTTTCAGTGGTTTTGATCCCATTAAATTGGGGAGTCTTCTGCAGTGCCGCAACTGTTCCATGGAGGGACTTTCCTTGATTCGTCGCGTGGGTCCTTCCAATTTGATGTATGCCAATAGGACCTTAAACGTGGATGCCTACTTGGGTATTCCTGCCCTTTACATTTCTTGTTTTCCGTGCGTCGAAGTGTAAGTCACATCATTATCGTCTATACGGAATTCAAGACGCTGGGTGGCAGATTGAAATTTGCAATTTTCTTTTAATTATTTTTCACCAGAATATTATCCGTGCCTTTTACGGGCATGGCAGAGGTGGCCTTGTGGGACGTCCAGTTTTATGGAAAAGTTAGTCAAAAGACGACTAAGGGATCGAATCCCACCCTGGAGGAGTACAAGGTGATCAGGGAAGGTGATTTGGACATCTCATTCAATGGTTACGGCCTTTTGGGCCCTTTCGCCGAAGTCGGATTCAAACTAATCCATCAGAGGCAAGTGTCTAATATGATAAGAGAATACATGTACGAGAAAATACCTAATTTTATTGCGTCCAAACTCAAAGAATTCAGTTTTCCCATCGGGAAAAGGTGAAAAATAGGAGAGTTTAGGAATGGTGTTGATGAATTGTTGTACATAACGGTGTAAATAAATCCAGCGATGGACCCGTTCCATCGCATTCCGTCAGGTTTAAACGTGCTCCGATCCGCCATTTTCTTTGGAATGTTCTACTTTCCATTGTCCCAGAATGCACTGCGCTCTCCAACAGATATCCCAGATGGATTGGTCCTGACGGTATTCGCCTGCCATATTTTCCATTATTCCTCCATATAATCGTACAAAACTAAATAAATTTGAATAATTTGGTTTTGTGACGTCTGACCGACCAACCTAAATCTTTTATATATTAAATTCATTTGATTTTGGGGTCAGTCCTCATTGAGCGCCACCTAGACCGTTGTAGGCCCTAAGGCGCTTCTACATTCCTAATTGGAAGCCTTGAATTTAGGTGCTTTTTTTTCTTCTTATAATGTGTGTCAAAAATTCTACATACAATAATTCTTCTCTTCGTCTTATATGAAATTGTGCATTTCCTCGTGAGTGTGTGAGTGTGTGTGTGTCCTTTTTAATCCATTATAGTATGTATATAATTTAATACTGGTTTTTAATTCACACCATATAATATTTTTTGATTTAAATTAATGGTGTCGTACGGTATGCATCTTAATTTTAACCTGAATGGTTGATCTGTTCTAAAGTGTTGAATAAAAAGTCCAAACAATGAAAAATTGTGAGAAATTAATTGCTAAAATTTCATGTAATGACTTGGGTAATACTCATGTTAGCTACGTACGTGTCCTAATATTTTGAGCTAGTGATTTAGAGTGGAATTCTGAAAGTAGGCCTAAATCTTCAGAAATGCATATTATTTTCTATTCTTGCAAAATGTTAAGTGTTGTTTATTACAATGTGCCACATTTATATTACTCTCCATTAATGCAAGTATGCATACGGAATATTTTCATTTCATCTAATTGGCCAATAATTAGGGTTATTGAACCCTATCATCACACAGGTCGATATTATAGGTCATGCTCATTTCTTGGAAATAATTTGTAATTTGTTATTGACGAAATTCAATTTTATAATTGTTGTATAGAATTGGCTTCCTATTTTCTGTCTAGTGTTAATATAATATGCTATTTTTGTGTATTGGTCAATGGCATTCTATGTAATAGCATGTTGACCTAATTTACCATTTGTGTGTCAAATGTCGTCCGTTACACCCTTCGAGGTTACACCTTTGATACTACTTCCGCGTATTCATTAAAATCCTACATTTTCATTTTCGTTATAAAGTTACAATTCATAAATTCCGATTTCTTTTTTGAAAATGTTACAATAAAAGTTTAAACATTTAGATGCAGTAATTTTTAATTTTGGATTTATGTATTATAAAATTAAAATTTTTCATAAAGTAGCGACATACCAAGGTATGGCACATTCTTTTGATTACGCAACAAGTATTACTATGAAGCGCCGTAAAATGATCGAACTTATTTTTTAACTGGTGGTTTCAGTCTCTTTCAAATTGACGTCATGGTGAATAATTTTCGAGCTGTAAAAGCATTGAACCCATTATTTCATTTTGATAATGAAATCAAATGAAAAGAACGAGCATATTAATTAATTTTAGCTGTGATGGGACATCGTCGTTTATTTTCAAAGTGCGGCTATGAATATACGGTAGTCGTATAAATTAAAAAATTACATTATTAAGCTATACTTAATGGGAGGAGCTTACATGTTCCAAACAGGTGCGTTTTATAAAATCGTTATATTAGCAGTTGAACGACGAAAGGCAGAGGAAACTTGAGCTGCCATGTTATATTTTGTAAAACGGGTGTTCGTCCTTCATCAGTTTTCAAATAATCAACAACTCTAGGTAAGATCGATGCAATATCAGCATTGCTTTTCTTTCGCGTTTCTTCGTAATTTGCTATGCTTGGAATCCATGCCTCGCGCGCCTTTAAATTCCTTGTAAAGTGGGAATTTAAAATGGCAGTTCCCATTCGCATTTTGCCACTACAAAATGGAGCTTCGCGCATTTTTACGTGGCTTTCATTAGTTTACTAATGCAAAAAAAGCACAAAATATTTCGCGCGTACAAAGCTATGTAATTATTATACTGTTGCTGTTATGCCCATAATGTTTTTATGTTTCGATTAATGGCCGTACAGATTCCTTATTTTCCTCCAAAAATGGAGATACGAACGTACCTCCCTACAGGGAAATATGGTACCGCCCGCCCGTGTGTTTTCACTATGTAGGGCTTGAACCAATTAAAAGCTCTGATGACCCTTCTAAAACACGCCTACCGGTATTTTATTTTCATCCCCTGTTATTTAATATTTTAACCTATTTTTTTACCCCCTTGTTGTTTGTTGTTGTTGTTGTTGTTGTTGTTGACGGAAGCATTTTTTTACATAAGCAAATGGTAGGAATAAACGTGATGACGTGGTGTTGGAAAACAACGATTTTGTTAAATACATTTAATATGATGCATGCAGTTACCTTGCATGGAGAAGTGGGTATATAGGTTTCGACCATATATATATCAGAACCCTGCCTCCTTTTTAGTTTGTACAAAATCCGAAGCAAAAAAGAAATGTTTTAGCTTATATTTAAAGGGAAAGTTCCACTTTGAAAGAAGGTGCATGGTTGTAGGGAGGAAGAGAATGAAAAATTTGGAAAGGCATGGAAATTGCAATTCGATTTCAGCCCAGCAATTATTAAAGTAAATGTCCCGAATACTTTGCTTGGTTGAAAATACAAAGCCCAAATAAGCGCCATTTTACTGGCAGTATGTGGCGCCCTCTACTGGATAAAGGCATCGGCTCTCGTTAAACACGTGGACAGGCACGTCCTAGAGGGCGCCACGTAAAGTTCATGCCTGCTGAAATCTGGGGGAAATGGTGCCTAATGTGTATTTTGGCAAACGTCGTGATTATTCTTCAGTATGAAAATTCTGCTGCACTTATTATTGTCACATCTATTCATTTCTAGTAAGTTTGAATAACTTAAATATAATTTTAATGTTACAATGTGGGATTTTCCCGTTAAATAAACCAGGTCTTGTGTATATGAATTCAGTATAGGCTACAAATGAATCTTAAATTAACCCGCAGTTTGTAATTTCCCGGGGATGGGGGCTTTTTGAGAATTAGCCTGTTTTGACTTTACATATTCCTTTTCTTAATTATGGTTAGACTAACTTTAAACCTTGGCCACCTACAGTATCTCCTAACTACTGGGCGATTCATATGTCGCCAAACATAGCCCCTGAAACGTATTACTATTAGTTCTCCTCACAGCTTTTAGTAACAGATCTATACTCGGCGACACCTCAACAATACAGCTGTGCGTGCAACCATGTGTATTCTTATGCAGGTCACAGGTGCATGACCATAGACTATGTGCATGACGGACTGGCAAGAATACGCATGGTACTGCTGCCTAGTTGAAGTGGCGCCAAGTAGATTGAATCATTTCAATGGCTGTAGTTGTTATATACATATACAACTATACCGGTATGTTACTTTGTTGAAAATCCCTATAAAATGGCAGTGTTGCTAAGTTACATTGTTGAAAATCCCTATAAAATGGCCACCATTTTATGGAATTTTTTTTTTAAAACAGCCCGCAATGCCATAGCAATGCAGAGCAATTTCCCAGAGTGCAATGCATCATTGTCAGTGTGTGCAGCTTAAAATTCCCCCCTAAATCCATGTTGGTTTGACTGTGATTAAGTTTTACTGATTTTGATGTGTCATGATCATGATTAGCATAAAATAAATAATAGGCCTATAGGCCTACTCTATTGTCTTGCAAGCAACAAAGATTTGTAATTGGCAGGATTCGTACTACTGTCTGACTAGAATATGGAACAAACATTACCATATTTATAGCCGAGGAAAGTTCACTTCAGGGTTAAAACCTCAAAATAACTCAAGTCCTTTATGGATGCCCCCTTTAATCAAAAGCTGATAATCAATCCACACGTCATCAGGGTTCTGTAATTAATAAAGCCAAGTTCCCACTTGCCTATAAGCCTATTTCAAGCGATATTTCTGTACGAGGCTTTTACTGAATTAAGATTTCGAATTAACATGGAATAGGCCTATGTAGTTATTATGTGGCTCACTCACTAGAGGTCGGGGTTTTTATTTGTCTGAAAACATTCTTCGTTCAGAGGCAATTATCTAAATGAAAGATAAGGCCTATTTTTAAGAAAAATATTTTAAAAAAATGAAAAACCATTTTAAAGCCAAAGGGAGAATTGAGCTCGTTTTCAGTATGGCTTTGATATGGAAAATGCGCTGTAAATGGTTACGGTATCATTAGCTGCGAGAGTAGGTTCGTTCGGAAAGGAGAAGAAAAATAAAAGAATTTTGGCAATAGGCCAAAAGAATGAGGACGAATCCATTTTCATAAAAATGGAGAGACAATATGGGACGAGGGATTATTATTAATAGGGGTGGGGGATAAATAATTTAAAGAGAAGAGAAATAATTTTCTATTTAAGTTTGTTAAAATATAAATTCAGCAACTTTGAACCTGAGCCCAATTTCGAGTATCCACTTCCTGCATTTGAAAAAAAAATTATTTTTTTTTCTTCTTTTAGTAATAATTCAATTTCACATTAAATTAGCGTATACCAAACGAAAACTAGGCTATAAAAACCTAGAGGTACTGCTACTAGAGTTCTTTGCCCAAACTACTTGAAGAAAAGTCAGCAGCTCTTGATTTCAGGGCTCCCTTTTTCAACCCCTACGTCCTTCCCCTTCATTGATCCCCTAAACGTTCTTTAAACGCGATTGCTTATAACCGGTTGGATAATTTGAATTTAAGAATATTTCATCAAAAATTATGAAAAAATAATGTCGACTCGGTTCTTGATAATTTCCAAACCCGTGAAAAATGAATTTTATCGAGTACCTCAGGATTTAATTTTTGTTTATCTTGGCGAGGGTCGTTTTGAGGCTAGAATAGTGGGTTGGTGGTGGCCACGTCCTCTTTAGAGGCTAGGTGATGGAGCTCCACCCCGTGGCCGTTTTTCGTTTCGCGTGACCTCGCGCATTTTTAAATTCCTCGCGAGACTATATTTGGCAAAATGGCGGCTAAAGGCGTTCGGCCGAAGAAGGGCTGGAGCTCAACATTATAATTATTAATAAACTGAGCAATGTAAGTTCATATTTCATTTATATATCAGTAATATCCTATTCAATTAGTTAGCTTTCGATCTTTTGCCATATTTGCTAGGAGGGAAGTTAGGTTACCTGCGTGTCAAGTATTCATAGCGTTTCTAAACGAAGGGTTGTTCGAAAACAGGAATTCTAAAAAAAACGAATAGATTTTCTTTTCTCGTGAATATATCCGAGTTATTTTTCTTAAATTGTATTTAAAAGACTGGTACATTTCATGTGATGTCAGTTCCTAGCGTATCGCTGGATGCAATGGATTGCTTTTTCGGTGAAATGGCGAGAAAATTGCTTTTTCTTTTGACGGGCGATAGACGTGGCTGCCTCTGCCAATATTCATTTTTACCTTGGTCGGCAAAATGGCTGCGTGTTTCGCCTGAACGCAGTTGGAAAAGTTTGAAAATAGATCAGTTGAAACGAATGTATTTTTGCTCCACTTCTGAAATGCCGCAGAGAAAATTGTGTTTCCCTAATTATTTAGCGTTTATTATAATTTTTCAGACATATATATAGGAAATTCTGAAGCGTCTTGTCGCTTGAAAATAGCATCCATTTAATTAGGCTTAAAATTGATAAAACAGCTGGAATGTAATAAGATTTGTACATTTGGAGACCGGGTTTGCCACTAATTTAGATAAAAATTACCTTACTCTAATGCAGACTGGATAAATGCACGCAATAGTCATTTTACTACACGCTCCATTATTATTTTAAAGAAATTATTGTCTTTAATTTTAATTTTTCTGAGATGCAGGAGGTTAATCTTGGTTTAAACTCATGTCTTACACATAACTTGGGTAGATTTGAGCTGTCAGGTTTTAAGGATCACTCGAAATCATGTGACATTCTTATTTACAAATTATCAGGAAATAAACGTGTTTGTAGCTAGACAGGTAGTGGTACTTAGAAAATAGGAGCCACCATTTATGTATTTTAGGCACTTTGCAGAACGACACTGTAGTGCTTATTGGTTCATAATAGGCGTGTTTTAGCGTTATTACCTTGTCATACGCTGTAGTTATTCAGTTTACAAGTAGTTCTTAACTATCATAGGATACAAACAAAACACTAAAACGCAAAGTTCTTCATTCGATGATTTTCCTATATGAAACATCCATACTTTCTGTTACCTCATTTGGTACACCACCTACTTAGGTAGATAATAGGTTGGTTACCCTTTTGGTTCCCCGGCATCGTTATCCAAAACGATAAACCTGCTGGCGTCAACAGTAAAACGCTCCAGGTCCTAACTATGTATCCAAATGGTAACAGGGTAATAGCGCTAAAACACACCTAATGTGATCCTCCATTGGAAATGTAATTAAACGTATAAGCACCCGCCCCGTTAGTAAGTGGCACAAAATTATTTTATGAATAGGGCGTACATTTTCAATTTTAAAGTTCTGGTGAGACAAACTAATTCCTAATAAGTATTTCGATTAGCCGGTAAAGAATGTGCCAGTCTGCTTTCTGAAGATATCAAGATGTCGTCGCTCAGTGGCATTACTTGACTTACTAGTAACTACACCTATTTTAGTAGAAAATGTCACATCTCAGAGATGTGACATTTCAAGATAGGATGATAAAGGCCGGATTCCATTATTTCAACAATAATAGTTGCAATAAATATGTAAAACGCAGACCCAACAAGTTTGAGACTTCGGTAGGCCGCATGGCGGCAGTTTTTCACGTTTGCCTGCCGTTACAATCCACTTGGACAACCGTTAGTGTTCTGCAGCTTACATGATGGGCAACTTCAAGCGATCATAAAATCCTGCAGCCATGTGACCCGCCGATATCTCAAACTTGTTGGAACTGACCTGGTGCTTTGTAAGAAACAAGCTGTAACTGCCTCAAGTGATCAAAATTTGGTAAGCAATATCTATATCCCAATTGTCTTAAATTTTTTTTCAAAAAGTAGTATAATGCAGTGTAATTCTCTGTTGAGGGTATCCGTGCATCTTCTAATAAACGCCCAGGCCTCATTCATTCATTTAAAAGCTTCTGAGGTATTAGTGTTATACTGCTAAAAGAATTTATAGGGATATTGGCATTTTCGAGAGCTTAAAAGTGTAAAAAATGCATTAAAGTGTGGAAAACTTGTAGACATGTTATACAACAAAGTTACCCCCCCCCCCACGTTTGCTTACGTCATATTGTATGGTTCCTAACCAGCTTTTGTGATCCTTGTATGTACCTTAGAACAACAAGTCATCTATTTAAAAAAGGTGCCCACCTAGACCTATGTTGTAGTCTGCTTCCGCCTAAAAGAAGGCAATTTATTCATTAAAAAATGGGTTTTTTTTACTAGAAAATCTTAATTGGCTGATTTTAAGTGGAGGTTGACTTATAGTGAGGACTGATACTTTGAATTTGTAGACCCATGTACATCATGAATGCAATGTTGCCCGATTTGTTTCTAGCAAAATGTCACGGGACAAATTATTGTCTGGTCCTATTTTAACATGGCCCGTATTGATGCAAAATTCAAATTCGCCTTGAAACGAGATAAATAAGGTCTCACACCATAGGGTTAGTTATGGCCGCATGTTTCTGTAGGAAAGAGTGTAATATGCTCATGCCTTCCATTTTAAATCGTTTTAACCATTCTAAATGGGTTATCCTAAATTAGTCGATAATTCATCATTGGACAAAATGTTTGGATTAGATTAAACATGGAAGCCGTGTTTATTCCACTCCGTCTCCCTCGCTCTCTCAACTTATCAGCAAAATCGATATCCGCTGCTTATCGTAAATTGGTTAACTAAATTTCTGTCAGATTATTTTATGCTAATACGATTGATCGATGTAATCTTTATTCGTTAGGCCTATGTGTTTTTATTGGTGTCGTTAAAAAATAACCTATGACATTAAAGGTGCATTCTTCTGGCAGAAATTTGTGACCCCAAAAATGGAGCCCATGGCGTGTGTCTAGTGCATTTGGTTTGGCTGGGATATTATTTGGGATAAATTTAGGATATCCCAAATTATCATTTGCATTTATTTAATTTGAACCACATAGAACCCAACGTTACTTGGGTCCACGGGCGTACCCAGGGACAATTGAATCACTTGATTCCTATTCCGCTGCCATTTCCTGCTTAGTTAGGAAATCGACTCGCTTCATTATGCATAGGCCTACCATAAATCTTCTAAAAAATGCCCATCCGGAGTTTTGGCCCAGACTCCATATTACGCCTAGGAAAATTGCAAAAACCATCAAGTGCTAGCCCCGCTTCAAAAATGAGCCCATCCTGAAATGATTTCCTACTTCGAAATTTCGCCCATTCTCCAACGGCGCTTTCCCTTACTATAGCTTAGTTTAAATTTTTTTGATTTTTAATGATGTTCTCGTTTAAAAATACATTTTTTTGTGGTAAAAGTTTCTTACGAAGCCGCATGTTCTTAAATATCCTTTCAATTTTTAAAATAAACGTCCAGCCGAATAAATTTGCAATTGCGCCCACCTTCAAAGACAAGGAAAGAAAAGATCGCCAGGATTATTTCTAGAAGATTTATTGTATACGCTTATACCTGTACACACTAGTGACTATAGCACGAATCTATAGTTCCCGACAGCTTATAGAACCAGGCGTTTCACTTTTATCATTGCTGCGATTGGCTGTTTGAACTGTGGGCCGTGCACTAACATTGGGGGCTGCAGACAATTGCACCTCTTTTGCTCAACGATACAAAAGTGAAACGTCAGGTTCTTTAAGCTGTCGGGAAGTATGGATTGATGAAAGGAGAAGTAATTTTCAGCTGCACACATTGTCTTGACAAACTATAAATCTAGATTCATGTTTTGCACTCTGGGAAATTGCACTGCATTGTGGGTTGTTTAAAAAAAATAAATTCCACGAAATGGCGGCCATTTTGTAGGGATTTTCAACATTGTAACTTGGCAACACTGTCATTTTATATAGATTTCTAGGGATTTTCAACAAAGTGACCTAGTAACACTGCAATAGGCGTGTTTTAGCGCTATTACCCTGTTACCATTTGGATGCATAGTTAGGACCTGGAGCGTTTTACTGTTGACGCCAATCTACCTAAGTAGGTGGTGTACCAAATGAGGTAACAGAAATTATGGATGCTTCGTACAGGAAAATCATCGAATGAA
>JAQIXP010002142.1:0-15908 GCA_034700285.1 Proteroiulus fuscus | reverse complement strand
TAATATGTACCGTTAGTTAACATGGAGATTCCCATAGGAGCATGCATTTTTTAAAAGTGTGGACAGCCCCCTTAATCAAATTTTCAAAACATTTAATTAGCACCAATTAACTTAAGCGCTAAAAAACAAATGAAATGTCTACACAGGCGTGACCACATTTTCATTAGAATTTATGGTAGCACTAAGGTAAAATCTGCCATTATTTACATGTACTGGTACGTGTACTCATGGAATCTACCTTACCATCACGCTAACTTTATTGGTAATATTTTAGACCTTACTTAAGTTAACCTCAGTCATTTGTCAAGTGTTTCTAAAACATGAGTAGGTAGGCCTACATGCTTTTAAAGAAATTTTCCATAGATAAGATAGGAATAAAAATTATTATCCCAAACAATAATACAGGTTACAAATAGTTTGGATAAACAAAAATAGCTAGGGCATTACTGATGGAGTTAGTACCTTTTTAATCATTTGATTAAATTGGCAATTTAGTGAGGTAGTCAACATCAGCAATTATCTTTTTAAGAAAATTATAATTGAGAAACTCATCACGACTAGGCCATAACGATTGAATAATCAGGCAAATAAATTACTAATCCCATTTACAATTGTTAAGTCACAGGATCAAGATTTTCACAGACCTGAATGATCATTAGAGCACATCACCATTATAAATATTGCGTGAGAAAATAAACTAGGGCTACACAAACGAAAAAGTAGAAAACACCATCAGTTCATTTATATCCTGTTACAAGTATTTCAAAAATCCTATCTCTAGGTATATAGCCAAGTTATATAAATGTAAATTCCTGGGCTGGCAGCCCATACTTGCTGTGCCTATAATTTACCACTTCAGGTGCATAATTAAATTCACTTGGTGGTTGGTTCTGACGCTCGTTTTTCTCTGGCCATAAAGATTTACAAAATCTTCAAATGTCAATGAAATAAGTATCGGTACACTGAACCATAATGTACAAGAACAAAATTGTTAATCTATGTACACATAGATTTAGATTGTCCTACTTCCTAATTGAATACAGATAGGGCCTCCTAACAATTTGGTCTATAGTATAATGAAAAAAAAACAAAAGTTAATGGATTATTTCTATGTCAACATTGAAAATAAATTAAACAATATAAATGGTATCTCAGAAGTACATTTAGGCCTACTGTTTGTGATCCACTTCTGTGCTTTAAAATTAACATATGATGCAATGTTGTCTTTTAAGCAGGCTGAACCATTATCAAAGTTTAAAAAATACAATTACCCAGTACTTGGTACATGCACTGAAAACGAAGTGCATAAAAATTATTTAACTTATTAAAAATATATTTGACATGATTACTGTGGCCTATGAATCACAAAAATAGATCAAAAACCCAAATTTAAGAAAAAAGTTTCTGTAATATTTCTAATGGATGATACATGTATCACAAATAAAAAATAGTTAAATAAGTTGAATTTTCATTGTTATCATAGAAAAGTGTAAGCCAGCTTCATAGATATTCTGGCATATCTAGGTACAGTAGTCATATGGCAATTTGTCACAAAATCCAATTTGTCATTATTTAAAAAACCAAATGAATAATGAATAAAATCAGTCCATACTGATGTTAACAGAATATGGTACCATATTACAAGATTCCAGCAAAGGTAGAACGAAAATTCTACCAAATGCACAAACAAATTTGCTGTTTTTCAAAATTGTCACCAATGAAAATGCAGTCCTGACTAGACTAGGTACATACAAACTTGGCATTGGTATTGATGTACCTTGTGTCCACACACACACACACGTATCAGTGCTTTTCTGCACAACCAAACCTTTGCCTAACTTCCCGACAGCTTAATTTCGCAGGTATGCTCCGGCGCTCAAAATCGCTCCCCGTGTAGTGACCATAAAAATTCTTTAGTTTACAACTGCCTGTGTATTAGAGATTGCTCGTTTACTAGCGATGTCTGTTTATTAAAAGAGTAATTTCAAAAATAAAAAAAACTTTTTAAAGCTCCTATTGGCACATGGCAGTGAGGCACAGCAGAGGTCTGTGTATGCAGCCCTAACCCAGTGCCGCATACACAGGTCTGCTTAACAAATTCCCAAAATTAGCTTAGAGACTGCCCAAGTATTGGAATTTTCCTGTTTAACAGAGATGCCCACCAACTGGAGAACTTATGGCAATTCGTTTCTGATGTGTGAAGGTGATAAGTGTCACTTACACCTACTTTAGAAATGTAACGTAACTTAGTATATAATGTATTGTTATATGTAGCCTATATAGTAATGTGCTGTAATGTAACCTTGCATTTATATGTTCATATTGTTCATTATGAATCATGCCAAGAAAATTGGTTAGTTTTCATCATCAAAACTCAATTCATGATTAGAAGACACAAAAGTGATGTCAACAGAAAATGGCACTTACAGACACACATTTTACCTTGGCAACTGTCAAAATTTCCTAGCAATAGATGAGTTTTTTTCCTGCAAATTAATTTAGATATACTCAGTAATGCAGGTATATAGTGAATAGGGTACTATACAAGACAATAGACCCCCTGGCATATGGTGGCCCATATGCACAAGAACATACCAGTAGGCTACCTAAACCGCCCCTTGGAATCCCCTTAAAAACCTAACCCAACCTAACCTAGCTTTTTTAGATGATCATTATCCATTACAAGCCACCGTAATGCTCAACTGTGTCGCAGTCAAACAGTTCCGTGGGGGCTATTGTCTTAGATAGTGCTGTGGATATGCCCAGTATATACATATATTATCACTGTAGGTTGAGACATGACCCAACTATGAACTCGGATCTAATTAGGCAAAATCCGACAGGTAAGAATGTCTTAATATGCCTAATTAAAATCCAGTTCTAGTTACTCCGAAGGCTGTATGTATACATAAAACATTTCAATAGGGTCTTAATCTTGGAGCTTTAATATACAAATGTTAGAATATAAGATAGGTCTGCCCTGTTATGGGTCTAATTTCATTTATTTTCATAGGAGGTAGGCCTATGGAAACAATCAAATGTATTTTTCAACAGAAAAAAAAAATTAAAAAGCTACGGTAGGAGGGTTATTCCACTATTAGGAGGAGACTACATTGAATTACTAATAATTTTGAACTATTCTTAGGACAATTATTCCATAGTCCTATAGAATGTAAGAATACAGACTAATACCGTAATTAGCAAACATTCTGGCCTGAATTTCCTTCAGAGGATTGCATTGGAGTGAACATACCATCCATTAGCATTAGAATTTGGCTTAAAATAGTTGAAACTTAAATTAAAATTACGAGGCAAATTAAACATCTTGAATAAACCGAAGCTTAAATCATTCATTCGAGACAGCAAGGATTCCCAGTTTAGAGCTACGTTGTATCATTTCAATGGATTTCAAACGGGAACACAACATTCTAAAAGGGGTCGTCATACCAACGTTTTATAGTTTCTTTGGCGCTATTCCGGAATAGGTGAGCCAGTGTATTTACCGCTGTCAACCTACAGGGGCCCGAACCGGGAATTGTTCCTGGGACCCAAGGGGAGTAGGCGGGCGGTGTCCTTGCGCTCAGCGCTGCTGGCCCGCTGGGCTCGCGCCAAACCATTTAATCATTCCCTCCTGCTATATTGCAACTGCCCCTGTACCGTAGGTTGGCAGCGGTAAATACACTGGCTCTCCTATTCCG
Source organism: Proteroiulus fuscus (assembly GCA_034700285.1). Classification (NCBI taxonomy): domain Eukaryota; kingdom Metazoa; phylum Arthropoda; class Diplopoda; order Julida; family Blaniulidae; genus Proteroiulus; species Proteroiulus fuscus. Next base: position 12,210 of record JAQIXP010002142.1, on the reverse strand, counting down.
GAATAGCTCCGTTTCTTTAACTATAAAAGAAAGCCCAGTAATTCACAGTTCCCCAACACCTAGATTGTAAAATTTTGGGTACGGTATTTCTTTTGCTAGAATAATAATAACTACCGGTAGATGTTCTTTATCTTGTTAGTTTTGGAGAGCTCATTTATTTATAAACAGCAAAAAAGGGGGTCCTAAAACAATTCCCTGTGATAAACTTAAAATTATCTTAATCCAAATTGGGAAAAAACAAAAACACCATTCCTTAGCACCCTCTGTTTTCTACCCAAAAGAAAAGCTAAAAGCTAAAATGCTGAACCGAGATGAGACAGAGAAATCATAACCATATAATTATTTATACTAAATGATCAAGTTTATGAAGGAGTCGCTGGTATTTGTGAAAACAGCTTGATTCAAGGTTGTTGAAGGCAAAATGTTTCCTGACTCCGACGTAAATAATATGGTACCTTATTTAATCATTCATATTAAGTAAATTATATGTATACGACACATTAGTGTACATCCACAGTGTATATCAAGGACAGTTAATAATATATCTACATATCAGTACGGTACGGTTTCTATATATATATATATATTACTGTGAACTGATCGAAAAACACTAACTGTACTCAGAGGAAGCCATTATGGCTTTCATGCACTTCATCAGGTTGTATTTCTCTATCTCCATAGATTACAAATGATGGTAATTACTACCAGTTTATGCAGCTCAAATAATTAATTTAAAAGGAATTTAAATGTTACCTTGAGAGTTTTAATCCATACACAAGAAAATTCACAAGCAAAGACAAAAACAACGCAACTCCGCCATTGCTCGACAAGAAGGCAGTGTGCCCATATTCAACTTGCCCTCAAATACCCCTACACCACTGATTAAAAAATATCCAACGGCGAAAACAAAGATGTCATTGATATTTTACATATAAATTCTATTAGGATAATTTAATTTAATAAAATTAGTAACTAAATTCATATTTGAATTTATATGTAATCGAAGAAATAGGTCAGTGTCACAATAGTCTGCTTTAATTTGAGACGTAGGGATAAATCCAGAGAGGAAGTCGGCTACAATATCCATGTACAAACAAATATGGCTGTCGACAGATGATTTTAAAGTTAAATTTTTGATGTCATATATTATACAAACATGAGTACAGAAAAAACAATATTTGTAACCGTTGGAACAACATCTTTTGATAAACTGATTCAGAAGTTAAATAATCCGACCTTTCAGAGGGTAATAACAGCTCAACACATGTTACAATATTATCTTACATGCATTATGCAATGATGTTTGAATGAGTTGGATCTTGGGAAGTTGGGACTGCTTGGGTGATGAATCAGATTTATCAGAAACATGAATTGAATAATATTTGTAAATCCCCCCACACATCTGATTGATTTTTTAAAGAAAAATAAATTTACTTATTCTACCTACTAGTTGCTGGTTATAACCGGCGATAATAAAAGAAACACTAAACCTGTCTTAATTTAAACTAAAGTATAAAAACTCTGTAGGTTGGTCCAATTTTTCAATTCACACTTACAGTTTCTGCGTTTCAATAATGCCTGATTAAATTAAAATTCATGTAGCCAACTAATTAAAATTAATCAATTAAAAAAAATTCAATATTTTTGTAGGATCTTTTCAATCTTGGTTTTACTAGAATTGTATTTCAAATTGGGAATGGCAAATGCATTCCATCAAGATCTTCAGAGATAGAGCGTGATATTAAAGTGGATTATTTTAGATTGAAGGATTCGATCAGAGACGAAATAAATAATGCAGATCTTGTAATTAGCCATGCAGGTATAAGCTATTTAATTATTTGGAAAATAGCATCAAACTCCTCGCTTTAAGAAAAGTATTAATATATATATATTATGTATATAAATAGGGGCCGGGAGTATACTTGAAACACTTGAAGCTGGTAAACCCTTGATAGTTGTTGTAAATGAAGATCTAATGGGAAATCACCAGATAGAACTTGCTAAAAAGCTTTCTGAAGACCAACACTTGCAATTTTGTATATGTAGGCAAGTTAATGAATGACTAACGTATGCACTTTTTCTCACACTTTCGCTTCAGATTTCTGAAATATACAATTTTAAACTTTACTTATAGCACACTAGACGTTACACTTAAAGCGTTTGACCCGGCTTCGTTAAAACCATTTCCCAAAGGAAAGCGTGATATTTTCTTGCATTTTTTAAACACAAAGATGGGATTTGAATAAATATGAAACTAATGAATAACTTGAGGCTTTTCTTTATGGAGAAAAAATGGAAAATTGGCAGTGTACACTGAACAACGTTTATTTCTTTACTGGCCACATTCAGTTGTATTGGAGCTTGCAGCAATTTAGTTGCACATAAATGTATAGCAATATACTACTCCACTAGGGGTAAAGTTGGAAAATGAATCAGCAATTTTTTTTCATCATATATTTAGCATCATTCTAACGTTTGTACAAGAACCATACTAGAATTATAAGCTCGAAATCAATTCAGAATCTTTAATTAATAGATGAGCGTTTTTAATTAAAAAAAATTAGCAAAAAGACACTTAATTTTGTCATTAATGAATTTGGTAATAATTTAAATATGGGGCCTAATGCTTCAATCTTTTTCTCAATGGGCAATGTTAGCTACAGACAATCAGGAATCACAAAAGAACAGCACATACTGATAGCTCGTGGCTGGAGCCAAATTGGTCCTCTTCCCAAGCGAGTACCCATAAACAGTGTACGCTTTGAAATAATAATCACGTATATATGCGCCAATCCTAGGAAATGATTTAGGTGTTGCGTAAGTGATGAAATGTCTAAGGAATCAACTTAAATTTGAGTGATTTTAGTGAATTAGCTTTCTCCCCTTTAAAAACGTCGCATGCTGCTCATACTTTTGTAAGCATCGAATCTTTCGGAACCATAGGAACTCCCGCCTACCCCCATTCCCATCATTCCTGCGCTGCTGGAAGAGGACTCGAACATTCCTGACGAGGGTTGCGGCAGAAGAGATGGACTCAAGCCCATACTTTGCTGACCCCTGCTTCCGCTGCTCACGCTACTTCCCCATCTATCTCCTTGACCATCTGACCTCCCCCAAGACTGCCCTTCCGATTTTCTATCGCCTCCCCAGCTATCGCGCGATTGCATTCCACCTCCACTCGAATATGGTTTGGATCCACTTCCCCTGCTATCCGACTGGGACACCCCTCCGTGCCACGAATCCCCTCCCCTATCTGAGACAAAATTCATGCTCCCCGACACCCCTTTGCCAGAGTCGAATCTATCGGCACGTGTGACGCCATGATGGCCCCTTCTATCTTGCGATCCCTTCCAATCGTCCTTGGGAGTCGGCCGGGACTGGCCAATGGAGTCGCTCCCATCTCGGAAGGACATGCCACGATCGTCTCTGCCGTGTCCCCGTAAATCCGTGTCCCTGGGTAAAGGCCCCCGCTCGAAACGACTACTACGGTCGTGCAATGACGAATCTCGGTTTCCTATGTCCCGGCGTGTGGAATCGCCGAAACGGTCGTTCTTACGATCAAAAGTATCGACTCGACTAAAAAACGAGAAGTTCAAGTTAGATACTTGATGTTTTCTTAAGGTAGCCAGAAAATTTTCTCTAAACTGGTTGGTATTAAGTGACTGTACCGAGAATTGTTAGGTATAAAAGGACGTTTTCTGTCATCAAAGTCGACATCCCGATTGCTTCGAAAGGTTTCAAATGGTCGTTTAAAAGGTCTTCTATGATCGTCCACCCTGATATGCAAGACGTTTCGTCAGTGAAGGCATAATAAATGGTACACGAGATAAATATTTACTCTAAATCAACAACCTTAGACGTTCTCTCCGTCTTAATTCCTCGCGTTCTCTCTCTATACGTTCCCGCTCCATCCGTTGCTTTTCCCTCTCCAAACGCAACACTTCGGCTCTTTCCCTCTCCAGTCTTTCCCTTTCGATACGAAGGCGTTCTCTCTCGCGTTCGAGTCTTATGGCCTCCTCCCGTTGTTTCCGCTCAATTTCCCTTTGCCTGACGATATCCTGGCGTCTGCGGCGTTCAGATTCCCGCATTTCTCGCTCCTCCTCACGCTGCCTCTGTCTAATGCGTTCCTCCTAAATTCAAAAAAACGTTTACTCTAAATTCCTTCAAACTTTTTTTCTTACCAGTTAAGTGCCATCAACTTACTCTGATACGATGAAATGTTAACGTACGACTCGCATGCTCATGTTGACGGAACAGTGGTCTTCTAAAAAACGGGCGTCTTCTGAAACCTGGTTTCATCGCTGGCATCCTTGGGTGTAGATGTCTTTCTCTGCTCGACCGTTCCTTACTAGAAAGTCGGCTCGTTGAACCTTTGCGGGAGCTGTCACGTTTTTCCTTGTCCTCTTCTTTCTTTGCTGACTTATCTTCTAAATTACAAGAAACTTCCAGAGTTTAAGCCGAGAAGCAACAGTATCACACCAGTATCCACTCGTCAGCCAAGGTTCCATACCTTGAACACTTTCGGTTGGTTTTTCCTGCACCTTCTTGGCATCTGTTGCTTTAGCCTCATTCCCGTCTTTCTTCTCAGCAGCTTCTTTGTCTTGCACCTTAGTGTCCTCCTTAGCCTTTTCCTTTTTATCACCTACAAAAGTAAAATGTGAAGAACAATATTTAATGACTGACAATCGATTAAGTTATAAATCCATACCATTCATCTCAGTACCCTACAATTAGCAATCAGTACCCTCAGTACTTAAATCCTACAACTGAGAGAAATACCCAACGGTATTTGAGACTTAAGGTAGGTTGATTTTAATCATTTGAATGTTTTTTTTAAGTCATTGATTTAAATCAAATTAAAAATTGGTGGTTTTTACAGGGTGTCTGGCCAAATCCATTAACAAATTTCCCTAACAATTCAAAGTTTTCCAGACAAATTTCCAGACCACGTGAAAGCGATTTTAAAACTCAATTTTTTATGATATATGCAATTAAAACTGCAATAGTATTTGGCAACTACCCTGGGCTGCACCCAGAAATCCATTTTTTAGAAAAAAAAATGGGGGGGGGAGAGAAGGAAGGGGTCCGACTTCCCCCCCCCCCCCAAAAAAAAATGGCCCAGCAGGCGACTTTTTTGCTCAAAAACTGCCAAAAAATTACATTTTCCTGACACAGATTAAATTTCTCTGACACTTCCAGGTTTTCCACACGGCCAGACACACTGTGTTTTTACTAAGAATTTTGCCTACGACTATTTTTAGCGATGTATTTTAGCAATATAGAAGCTCAAGAAAATACTGTAATCTACTATCTTTATACATGGTACTGAAATTGGAAACCAATCAATTTATTGCACACTTGATCAAACAATCCTTGGCACATAGTTGGTTTATCGTAAGTTAAAAGGTTATCACTGACCAAACATTAGTTGCTTGCAGTTAATGAAAAACTGATGTTTCTTGAACTATTAGTAATGTCATCGCAATGACATTTTTTTCAATGCCATGATTTAAATAAAATGTCATTAATTCCATTTAACGAAGATGTTTTGCCTAAACAATCCTTAGTGGGTTAGGCACAAGGGTGGATGAAAGTAAAGACAAAACATTTTCATTAATTTGAATTCCTGACAATTGTGATTTCATACTTAAAAAGACTACTCAATTGATTAAATGAACTAATAAAAGAGCCAATCATAATACTTATTTAAAAAGGACGCTAATAAGGTTGGAGTGAGCTCAAGTTTTGCAAAATAAACCACTTTCATTAAAATCATGTAATCCAAATACAAATAAATATAAGAAAAAAGAACCTACTATCATCAGGGTTTTTCTCCCCAGCTTCGACAGCCTTCGCCTGTGCTCCAGCTTCCTTTTTCTCAGGCACTTTCTTTGCAGTGGCCACTGGTTTCACGTCCTTTCGTTTAGCAGGACCCACGGGTTCACCTTTAGCCTGTGATACACGAAGCAAAATGACCATAAATTTCGGGTTCCAAATGTGATGTTTGACAAGAAAAAAGATATGAACCTTTTCTACGGAAATCATTCGTCCATGCAACTCCGTGCGGTGCAAATACTGAATGCACTTGGATGCCTCCTCTATGGTTGCCATTGTGACAAATCCGTAACAGCGAGAAACGGAAGATCGAGCATTAGAGACTATCTTGGCTCCAATAACCTGTTAGGAGTAATTTCGTCCGTTAAATTCTTAGGCTAAGTATTCCCTACACCCTTGAAATGATGGGAAGGATATAGAATACCTTGCCATGTTTGCTGAATAATGCTTTGAGATCAGTTGCCCGAGTGGTAGAGGACAAACCAGTCACCCACAGATTCTTTGCGCTGACAGCTGGGCGTACGACTTTAGACCGATCCACTGAGATTTAAATAAACGAGTCATTAGTTAACAAATATTTAAAAAAAAGGGGAAAGGGGGGAACATCCATCCCTTACCTGCATTCTTTCCATCTTTTCCATTTGCATTAGAGCTAAAAAAAATTAAAGTAGATAAATAAACATTAGTTTGATAAAAAGTGGATATTTTGTATCGATGACTGTAGCCGCTGGCAGTCTTAAATCTTCTTGCAAATTACACCGACATTATTAAATTTTAAACAAGTGAATAGCCCATTAAGCCTAAAATCATTCTATGTAATCATCCTTCCTTTCTCCACAAGCATTGAAATACCCAATTATAATACAACCATTTGAAATCATATTTTCTAAATGTTATTTTTGGCTCGGCCTATACACGTCTGTGGTTCCGAAGGGAAGCCCTCGTCAAGCTTCATCGTTCTTCACATTTTTATACTTTTGACAAATTTCTTTTTTACAGAATAAAACATTTACTAGCAAGTTTCAGCCTTCTTCACAATCATTGCAGTGTAAACATTTCAAATGTGGTCTAAGCTGCCCAGTGCAATGAAATATCATGGCTTCATAGTCGTGCTGCTAACACAAAAGGTCGAGAGGACAACAAACTTGTAATCGCCTGATACAATATTTTGATTAGCGCTTTTTAAGACAAAATGGCAACTGTTTGGGAGAGGTTAGAACCAACCTTTTGGCCTTGCTACTTGCTGAGATGGCGGGTTTCTCCTCCTCTTGCTTTCCTCCCTTGGCAGGTGATTTAGTCTCGCTTTTGTCTGAAGTTGAAGTTTTGTTTTTATCTCCAGTTTCACTTTCATCTCCCTTGGAAATGGCTGGAGCCTTGTCGGTCGAGGCAGCCTTGCCCTCCGTTTTCTTCGGCACATCGTCCGAAGGTTTTTTAACTACGCTCAACTCCATCTTGGAATCTTTTCCAACCTGTTCGCCATTTGTCAAAGCTTCTTCTTCGCCCGATGCAAGAGCCGAACTGGTCATTTCAGAATCTAGATCTCGTTGCGCATCCTCTACATGGACAACTAGCGAACCATGATCGTCTCCTTTGACACTAGGTGCATCCTCCTTTTCTTCGGTGTTGTTTGATTTCGCGGCACTTTCTCCGCTGGCAGCTGCATCGGACGAGGTTGAATCGCCTTTCCGGCTTTCTTCTCCGTTTTGTTTCTTATTCTTCTCATCAGAGACTTCAACTATACAAAAGGAATCTCTACTTAAAATCCCACCCCTTCAACTTCTCCCATATCCAACGCTTCTATATTTGGTCGCAATGGAATTCAGCATGCCATTTGCAACTGAAATTCAACATACATTATAGAAAGTGATGGAAAGAAATAATTCACTGATGGACACCAGTATGTAGCAAAATATAGGCATACTAGTGAATAAGTATTAAAGGGTCTAGCTGTAGGGTGCAAGTGTGATGCAGGACAGAGTTCGAAAATGATAAAGTAGGGCGCTCATTTACAGATGGTAGAAATGTTTGACTACCACACGTTGCCACGTTATTTTGTTTCTGCTTTTTGTCAGTTCTTGTAGCCCAACTTCCAAATGTTTGCTGATGTTTCTTTGCTCCATGGATGATCAAGATGGTCAAGCAAAGGCGCTCATTTATAGATGGCCGGAATGTTCGACTACCACACGTTTCCAAGTTTCTTTTGTTGGTGCTTTGAGTCAGTTTTTCTTGCTGGTATTTCTCTGCTTCATGGATGGCAAAAAAAGCCTTGGTGTTAATTAGTCACACGCACTATTCCTTGTCTTCTGTTCCGTTGCTTAAATTTACGATGCAGTCAACAATTTTAAGTATTCTTCTAACACATGTCCCATACTTGTTAATTATAAGTCCAAATTTCATCCTGGCAGCTTTCCAGAGAAGTTCAATAGTTAGCAATTATTTTCTGGTAGTTCTGTAGCTAGAAGGATTTAATAGTTCCAATAATTGTTGGAGAGTCTTCAACATCACACAAATTTACTGTGCCAAATAATTCACAAGCATCTATTTCAGAGTTAATCCAAGTTGTGGCAGGTAATCTTTCTTTCTTTTTCAAAGAAATTTAGCTTCATACAAATGGTCCTTCATAAATGTATTGCAGAGACTTCATCGCTAACAGTCAACTTTAAACCAGTTAAATGGGCTTCTCAGTGTTGGACTGCACACACTTGATGATTCATAGAATGTTCAGCTGAAGATGCTTTCCTATCACAAGTCGAATGCTACCAAATTGTAACATGGCAATTTACGGCTGGATTTGCAAACACACACTGCACCCCAAGCCCAAAAATTACCAATTTAAGGCAAGCTCAAGCATGTGTCGTAAGTAGAAACGCCAGCTTCAAAAGAATCTTTCGGCATAAATCTGCCAGATCTGAAGAGAAATTTCTGGGTGTTTATTTTTGCAAACAAGGAAACCCCAACCTCAAAAATATGATGTTGGGGTAGACCAATTTCTTGTACCCACCCAATCATTAGGGTCATTTCACGGTGCACAGGTCATGTCCGAAAATAATGGATAAACACAAAACCGCGTTTTCTTATAATTATCAGCCCTAATGAAAAATGTTGTGCGCCTAATCTATAGTTACCTTGCTCTTCTTTTTCACCAGAACCAACATAATCCTAAATAACATAACATTAAGAATGAAACACTTGCATTAAAAAAATTAAGTTTAACTGCACGTAAACCTGCGTGTGTTGGCCCATACCTCATCAATTAACAGCTTATCCCCTTCTTCAATTGATAAATCAATAGCATCCTCCCCACCATCAGTTGCTTCAAGCACCTGGAAAAACTAAACAGAAGCAAGGAGCAACTGAGATGAATAAAACGGTTTTTAAATTCCATAATAACTCAAGAATTGAAAGTGTTAATGAGGCAAACCTTTTCATCAATACGATCGTCATCGGAATCCATCTTTTCATCATCATCCAAAACCAGATCGTTTTGGGATTCATCAATATTACTGTGAGTTTCAGATTCATCGTCTCTGGTCAATTTTTCTATGATCACCAGCAATATTATAGTTACCAAAGAAAGTTCAAATGAACATTATAATCATTATAAAGAACAGAGTATCCTGTTCATTTTGGAAAAAATCTCACTATTTGTTCGTTTTGATGGTTTCTTGATAGGAGTAACTTCATTAATTACTTCAAAAAGATATTCATCCGGATCATGCCCATCTTTCTGCAAAGCCTATATGCAAAAACCAAACTGTTTTTGAATGTGCCTAAAGTTTGCAGCATAACTATTCTAGAAATAGCCTGAACGATGTTTCATTCATTAGCGTTTGGGAACAGGAATGGAGTTAATTGGAGACATTAGCAGCATAAAGGATGGATGCCACTGTTTCAAGTTTTAGTTACTATTCATCTGTAACGAATTCACAGTACCAGTAGGCCTATATATAGTAGTCACGAATATATCCAGTAATTTTTTTTAACTGAATACTTAAACTGAGTTTAAATATTGAACTCACAAACAATAACGAGTCAATAAAATAATTAACCATATCATTGCGATTATAATTTATTTTTAGAAAGTTTAAAATAAGCCAACTTCAGTCAACGATTTACTTAAAGCTTAATTCTCTGCTGCTGCTGATCATGGTCAGGATTAAAATCATTTTTGAATTATGCATGACTGTCACCTCCCCGAAGCGCCTAACCTAACTAGCCTAGACCTACTTTTGTGCCACTGTAGGATAGCACACATTTTATCATACTAAGACACAGAAGTGGAGAAAAAATTCCGTGGCTCAGCTACGGTTCAATAGTGTCAAAATGATTTAATGCATTGCGTAGGAGGGTCAGAACTTATGTGACAAACTGTGTTGGTGGTGAGGCTGTCATGTTAGTGAACATCACACTGTTTGGATTTGCTTTCCGTTTTGACTGATTGGTCAAAACGGGGGTGGGATCTCCGGAGTGCAACCCTCAGTTAGGCGGCATAGCTTTGGTACCATTCCACATTACCCTCTGTAGGATGGCTGCACAGTAAACCAGTGGATTCGTCGTCGTACAATAGTACCATCGGCGAAGCTAGCACCATGTTTTTTACACAAGTATTGCTTCACGATATGCATGCAGTTTATCGTACACTTTTTGCAACCATTGTTTTGTAAGTGCTCCTACACCCATGAATTGTACCATTTATTTATCCACGTTTTTCGGAGTATTCATTTCCCATAGACCACCATGTTAGTTTAAAGACCCTTTCTTATTTTTTTTTTAAAACACTTGCACTCTTTTACCCCTCAAAAAAGGTATTTCGTGAAACTAGATAATAAGTATCTATCAAATACAACCATTTTTACTCAAATCGGTTTTGAGTCACTATAATATACTTACATTAAAAATTTTTTTTTTTATGTATTTTGCTTGATATTTATGAACGCTCCCACACGTTCTCTGTACATGTGTACACGTTAAATCCCAGCCTACTAAGACTTTTTTTAGTTTATCTTTTTAAGAAATCTTAGTTGGCTTAATCCCAGTTAACATGGCCGATTTTTTTCCAAAAATGACGCGTATTGTCAGCTTCAAAAATTCATAACTAATCAATCCTGAGGCTATTACAATAAAAATGGTACGTACAGCTAGCCTAAACATGATAATTTGTAATCAATTGGTTTCATGTTGGTCATCTTTCCATTAAACGCTAATTAATCCCAAAAAGCCATTACAGGATCTCGTATAAGCTCGATTCAATTAGATTTTCTAAGGGTGTCTTTGGGGTTGCCCGACATCAGAGCCCCCTTTAAAGCCGTAGTATGTCTATTCTAGACTATACATGGCCTCATGCATTGTACTCATTGCTTGTAGATGGCGCACTTACTTGTAAAAACGGTACAATATCATATGCTGTGTCTGTGCAAATTGCATACCGGTAAAATAATAACGCAACGACTATCGTAAATCCATACTGTTATACTCGGGGCCAGTTTTTCTATGCAGCCCGACCACCGGTGCCCGCAAAACTTATCTTGTGCTGGAGATCTGCAATTCACCTTTCTCATAAGCCCCTCCCTTATGTCTTTTTTTGACGTTTATACCGTTTGCGTTGGCCATCTTGGCAGATACGCATACGTTATTGGTGTAGCTGCCAAGATGGCCTACGCAAACGGTATAACCGTTATAAAACGTCATAAGGGGAGGGCTTATGAGAAACCTGGTCAATTGGCTACAACCACCATGTGTTTAAACTGTAGGTCGCATACCATGGCTGCTGCAGCCAATCACAGATCTCCTGCACAAGGATACACTTTACGGGCAACGGTGGCCAAGCTGAATAGATGAATGGGCCCCTTGATAAATTAGATCATTTCGTCAATAATTTTTTTAATTTATACTTTATAATATCTTACATTTATGATAACAAAGAAGTAAATTATATTTTTATTGTTCAATAAAATTCAAGCATACTATGGTAATTTAGTAATTTTGAATGTTTTGATGAAAGTTTTAAAAAAATGACCCAAATGATGGCGTAACAAAAAGTACAGACATTTATTCTTGCCAACATTGGAATGGCCTACCATATATCGCTAAAAACACGTGGGTCATGACGTGATCATGGTCAAACACGTGGATCATGACGTGATCATGGTCAAACACGTGGATCATGACGTGTTAAAAGAGCCCGAAAACGTCATGATGACACATGACCAGTAGGCCACGTGGTTTGAAACGTCAATAGGCGTAATCGGCATGCAAGCAAATGCACGAATTCTTAAGCCAAATTGGTTAAAAACGTCCAGCATGCTAGTGTGACGTCACTCAACCGGATGCAGTCATGCTCGCCATATTGGAATTCTTATAAGAAATGTCGTCTGC
>JAQIXP010002141.1:0-15913 GCA_034700285.1 Proteroiulus fuscus | reverse complement strand
ATACAAAACAATAAATGATATATCATTGCAATAATTTTTTTTAGAAGGGGGAAAATGCACACTACTTCTCCAAAAAAATGTGGTATTCATGCTATGGAAACTTTATATAAAAAAAAATTGAAATGCAAAAAGTGTCCCAAGGTTCCCACCTTCCCCCTACATTTACCACAGGCAATATCCATATATCTAAGGTGTAACTAGTAATAACTTTTCAGTAACAATAGCAGTACGTAGGCCTATACTCCCCGTTTGATGACATGTACTAGAGTGCAGCTGAATTAAAATGTAATTGAACTTGCATCCCCTTGCATGGTATTATGTCGTGCAGTAAATATATATTTGAGTCCCTGTAAAAGCGTAGGGGGATGAGGGGGGGGGGGAAGGGATATTTATTTACCCTTTAGCCTAGATATTAGTTTGGGTGCGCTTTTGGGGCTGGTCCCCCAAGCTTTTAAGGAAGCTTTCATGTCGGCTTATAGAACCATGATACTGCCAGTTGACAAGTACTGTGTACTCTGTCACCGTATTAGCAATATCGACCACCGCAGTACCCTGAAACTATATTGATTTCGTATGGGGCCATTCCATGGTGGTTATTGAATATGATATTAAAAAGAAGCTTCCACTTATAAGAACCCCAATTTTTTATTATTATAAAATATGCCACGGAGCTTTTCTTATATAAACGGCTTTCAAAATGGGCATTTGCTTTGGAGGTTTGCACTTGAGATTATGTTTTTTATTTACTTTTTTTAAACTGTAAGCCTATAATACAAATATGTATGCCCCACTCTCCTTTGTGAAAGATCAGTTTAGATCACTAAAAAAAAATTGGAATCACTGTACATGCATCTCTTCATAAGGCCTATTTACTCTATCAGTTATACCTAATTACTGATTTAATGATCTACACTGTACAGTGAATTCATATGTATTGATATTTTTTTAGCAAATAGCCCTAATTGATATTCCAATCCAATTACAGTAAAAGTAATTACCTCAAAGTTTGATTTATAAATATGCATTGTGATATTTCCTGAACATCTATTGTCAATATCAGCATTATTCATTAAATAGTTTTGGTCAATAGCCTACACTCTGAAAATCCAATATTCATGAGGAACTCAGGAAAGGCATGCACTGGTGTAACCAAATTTTAATAGCAATAGTAGACCTACCGGGCATTCCTATTTCTGAATATAAAATTTCAAATTTAGTTTATGCTAGATATATAGGCCTATACCATTACCTATATGAAGTCTCATTGAATTCCATGTCTTATTATTTGGCACTGATCAAAAAGATATTCACATATGGAGAAGAAAATGTATATAGACCTATAGTTCATGGGCTTTGAGTATAAAACCAAATCTTATGACCCCCCCCCCTTTTTTTTTTGAAAATCTCAGTCTGAACTATATTATAATTCAATCTGTCCTGCAAATTTTTCTGCCATTGATAAGAAACCTATAATGCAGCAGTTATCGGATTTAAAAAAAAAAAAAGATTGCATGCCATTGTTAAGACCATATTTTGAGTTTTATGCTTGTATACAAAAGACGTACCAAAATGGCGTCTCACTTGTATGACCATCACCATGACAGGCTTAGTGGAAGTATGCGGCATGTACACAGGACGTTTTGTCAAAACGTTTTATAAAGACCTAGCCCTTGTTGTCAGCATTGATTGGTGAAATATTTTCTGACGAGATTTTTTTTTTCATTTGTAAATATTCTATTAGTATGCAGGCGTGCACAGAAACGGTTTCGCGAAATGCATTTGAATATTTGAATATGGAATTCCATGAAAAAGTGCACAATAAAGTCTCAAACATGCAGTTTTGAAATTAAAAGAAGCATAAATGTCATGGAATACTGTAATAGATATTACCACCCACATTCTCAAAATAACACGAAACACTGCAATAGCAGGCAAGGGGTCATTCAAAAAATACGTACACCTTCCCGGGGGGGAGGGGGTTCGCCACTGGTGTACGCTGTTGTACGACGGGGGGCAGGGGGGGTCAATGAAAAGTGTACGTACATCATAATTTTGAATCGCTTTTCCGACTTTATTCACCATTTTTTGTTTCAACTAAGCTTTATACGGGTGGGTTTCTAATGAGTTCTCAGTGCTGTCATCTAAGTTCAGCACATGGGGGGGTTCATGATGTGTACGTACACGTAGGGGGGTAGGTTATTTTTGTACGGCAGTGTACGAAGGGGGGGTGGGGGTCAAAAAATGAGATTTTTGGTGTACGTATTTCTTGATTGACCCCCTATGTGTCGTCTGATGAGGAAGTCTCTGACAGTGCACCAAAAAGAATCAAGACTAAAAACCCTCTGCAAATCATATGGATTCTGAAGAAAAGTTTCGCACATAACAAAGATGCATTGGCATTCATGAAGGATGACTGGGCATTTCGAGTGAAGAACAGAGGAAGTTCAGCAAATGTTGTAATCTATTATTGCAAAAAACATGGAAAATGTTGCACAGCCAAATCCAAACTTGTGTACCCAGCTTCCAGCGAAGCAATTGATTATTATGAAAACAAAAACATTGTGCATATTGATCAAACTGGGACAGCTGGCTTGTCAAGTGAAACAAAACAATGCATTAAAGGACTACTCAAAGATGGAATTCAGAAGCCAAAACAGATTCTACATTGTATTGAGGAGCGTGGCCTCCCTGTTCCGCCTAAATCTCAGCTGATCAGTTTCTTGCAATACACAAGTTAGAAGAATGGCCAGCGCATTATCAGCATCGGGGAATTATTTACATGGTGTCAAGAATATAACAAAATTCCTGAGAATTTGGATCACCCATTTGTGTGCGGTTTTGACACAAATACAAACAATGACGACATTGGGGCCACTTCATTTCACGTGGTTATTACCACAAAACGCCTCATGGGTTTTGCAACCTATTCGTCTGGCATTCATGCTGATGGGACGTACAAATTGAACTTCGAAGGGTTTCCAGTTTTGGTCTTCGGCGTATCCGACAAAAACTGCGTGTTTCATCCTGTCTGCATTATTTTGTCAAGCGCAAAAGGCAAGGATGACTTTGCATTCTGCTTTCGCACATTGAAAAATGGAATATCCCACATTCTTGACCTCGACTACAGTCCAACCATCTTAATAGCTGACGCTGATCATGCCATAACCAATGGATTTCACGAAACATTTGGCACTGACTTCACATGCATTACATGTTGGGCCCATGTAAATCATGCCTATGAGAAAAAGCTAGCTCTTGTCAAGGATGCCCAGAAAAGAGCACAGCTGAACATGGAAATTCACAAACTGCAATTGTGTAATACACCACAAGCATTTCAACTCATGATGTCTTTATGGCTCAAGCAGTGGGAATGTGATCCGGATGCGCACGAGTTTATTGCTTACTTTCAATCAACATGGCTTGCTGACAATTTTGGATGGTATGAGGGTCACAGTATTGGATTTATATCGACCAACTATGGTCTAGAAGCCACAAACCGCTACATAAAAGATGAAAATATTTTGCGATCTAGATTGCCATTAGGTACGTAGAATTTATAGGAAATATTAACGGTGACTACACTGTGTATGCACCCTAAGGTAATGCACATTAATTACAGGAATGTTCCTGGGCAAGATGCTGGAAGTCGCTGCTCAATGGTCACATGAGCGAGACTCTTCATCCATAAACTGTAAGGTCTTCGCACATACTGCATCGTATGATTTGCGTGTACAAACGTCTGCATATCAGTGGGTGAAGGAAAAGCACAATGTTGTCGAAGTTGCTTCTGAGCTGGGCTAGGTCATCGAAATGTACGTGAATGCACGTGGCTTCCCTGAGGTCAATACAAATGTCACTAAAAAGCAGACCATAAGGTACAGGACATTTGGTAGAATGGTGCAAGAATATTTCTCATATCCAAAATAAGTTTCAACACTGACGACTGGACAAAATCTGCTTGCACTTGCTCTTATTTCCAAAAACAATACATGTGCAAACATCTATGGCATTGCAGTTATCAAAGGTAACTGTAGCTTTTCAACTGCAGCGAAGTCTGTCCCATTGGGGCAAAAGCACAAAAGAGGAAGACCAGCCGGAGCTAAAAAAGCCCTTGTTATGCAATTAAATATGGTCTTATAATTTTATTTCTTTACCTAATCCATTTTTATATGAACGACACTGCTATGTTTTAAATATTTGTTTCATGCATTTTATATTTTCTGACCCATTTCATTTGTTTATGATACAGGCCTTTATGTCTATTTTCATTTGTTTAATGTACACGCTTTTTCTATGAATAAATATTTTTGTTTTTTGAATCGCATATCTATGTCCGGTTTTGTTTGTTTTATGAACGGATTAATTCACTGCCTAGCATATTTATCATGCTGATTACACCTTATAACTATTAAAAACCAACTCATTGGATTAGTACACGTTTTAATCAGTAGTTGGTGCTATAGTCACACTACATCGGTGCCTAGAGCCCCATTTTTAAGAAAAGTCCCCTAGTTACTATCAAACATGCAGGACATTCGAAAACCATTCGCTGCTTCCAGCAGTTGCTGCTTGTTGCTGCCTCCTGCTTGTGGGCAGAGCCAGCAAAACCGTGTACCAGCAGCCTGGACTTTTCGAACGCCCTCGCTGCTTTTAGCAAAAATGACGCTTTCCAATGAATGATGCTGTGCATGTTAATGCAGAGTGAGTCATCTGCAATATGTCTGCTACTTCAATCCAGCAAGAAGAAGCACCTCACCTGGCAGCTTACTCTGCTTGCAAGCAAAAGAAGCAAAAATTACATCACACGCTGTTGTCACTTCCTCCAGCATGCCTTTTCAAACACCATTGCTGTTTGTGCTTTCTTTTGCTGGAAGCAGCAAAGTGTTTTCGAATGTCCTGATGTGCTCATGATCAGCTATATTTGATCTGGTCAAGAAGAGGTCAAGTGACTCATCCTTTTTCCTAAAAAGTTTTGCAACTGTTTAAACTTGACATATTTAATCGGTGTCCAGCAATTGTGGATACAGAACTAAAATGGAGAGCTCATTAACACCAAGTAATATATGTAATTTTTTACTAACTGTAATATTCTTGCCTCAGTTTTGGGGTCAGCACCTTCAGTTTAAGTACTCCAATCCACAAGATTTAATAAACAATAGTAGTTTATTTGCAATATAATAATACAGTGCAGCATAATTGTTTTCATTGTTTTCTAAATAAATGTGCTTCAGGGGGTTTTGCTCCACCAGGTAAATTCTTCTACCAATTTGCCTAACTACGGAACTCTTAAGCTAGAATTTTGAGCAGAGCCTCCAGCAGACCTGTTCCAAAATCATAAATTTCTTGTATCCAAAATGGTTTAGGTGCAGAAACCAAACTATTCCTTGACAAAATTTTAATGGCACTCTAAGGCTAGCAATTTCCTAAGAAATGCTAAGTTTGCATTATAATTAAAGATTTTCAGTTAATCTCTAGTTAGCACAAGCCATACTAAAGGTAAGCAGTGTGCAACATAGAGAAAGGTTTAAGCAAAACTATGTTTTGGTTTCTAGAACTAGGTACTGTCAGCTAGACTCTGATTATTTTGTGATCTTGAATTAAAAATCGATCCTGAATTTATACCTTAGTCAGGTAAGGTCATGTGACCAATTTTAGACTTATGTAAATCGAGTGTTTTTACACTCAATTCGTAGAAGTAGGAGGCCAGAACAAGCTAAAAATGCTTTTTCTTACCTGTAATTTCGTATAGGCTTTTGCCATGTTAAAACAGGCCTATTGTTAGGGACCGCATCCATATCCTGGTACCTATTGTCTTAGGTTCAACGGACCAGCTGTTGTCAACCTATACCTTTTACAGTGTAAATTTCATAAATCCTATTCTAAAATTAATATTTTAATCTAAGTTTCATAAAGCCTAACACTACAGTCCTACACTAAATAACCATAGTTATGACGCAAATTTACGAAATACTCTTTAACAGTGCAAAATGCACTGTGGCAAAACACAATTTAACATAATTGCTAAGTGTGGTAACTATCCTTTCCAGATTGTTCAATGGTCAAATTAAGGAAATGACAGTGCAGTTCACGGACACTTGCAGTTGCACCTTCCGTTCCCAGTATATGGAACACTGAACAAATGTTAAAAAGTTGTGAAGAGCAGCATCATACTGAATTTGAAACACCCAGTGCAGTTTGAACAAAGTATCAAATGTTGATGTCAATGTTGGTTTTCCTGGTAGTACCTTCGAGTTGAAAACAAGCTTACATTGGGAAGTCTTGTCATCTGAAGCCTTTATTGTTATGATGTAGGGCTGCAGAAATCTGATTCTAAATTTTCTCACTTTTACAGCCTTTGCTGAACATCATCCTGGGGCTATAACATTAAATAAACACCTGTTAATGGTTTACCTCATTATATTGGCTTAAACTTTAAATGATGTTGATTATGATCAAATTATCAGTCATTTTCTAAATTTAAAATATGACGTTTTGCTAAATAGTCAATTACAATGAAATATTACAAATAGTTCTTTGCCTTAATTATATGTATCAGATTCTTCAAAGCTGATTCAACACTCGGCTTCCCATAATCTTTTCCACGAGCAGTTGGTGGAAGTAAGTGTAGCAGCAGAGTCAAAGTAGTTAGATGAATTGCATCACCTTGATTTGCAAAAATGGGTTATTGTTGAAGCAAAATCATTTCTTTTTAAATTAAATAACCTTACCATCATTATCTGCATCTAAAGCTTGAGCAGCAGAACATAGCATATCAATAATAGGACTGTCTGGATGCAGGGACCTTGCAAGCTTAGGTATTTTCACAAAGAAATTACTCCTCCAATTGCTTAGGAGCTTATCACAGGAAAATGCAGGTCAAAATCTTGATCAATTTGCAATAATTAACAGTAACATAATTTCATTCAGATTTGCAAGCTGTAATTTTTATATTAATAAATAACTTACATATTAACAGCTATATTTATGCCACCATAACTTGATAGCCATGCAACCAGTACATGTAAAGCATCTTGCACAGGATAACTGTTATTAACAGCAGACACCATGGCACATGGCCCATGGTTCCAATGTAGTGACTGCAGCCAATCACAGTGCTCCTGCTCAAGAAATAACTTTGCATGTAGTGGTTTCATGGCTTTCAAGTTAGGTTGACATGTAATATAAATGTGACTAAATATTGCTTGAATATATATCTGCATTAAGTTTATTTTAAATTTGTAATATTGGCAAAATTGTTGTACAGAATTAATATGCAGCTTACTAAGCCAGGTGTATCCAAATAGCATGGATAAACTTGTAAAACATTAATGCCTTTTTCTGATTTGAGCTGTTTCTGACGGTGGCCTGCAAGTTCAGCTATTTTGTTGAAAATAGTTGGTCTATCTTTAGTGGGATCTGCATGGCACAGAAATCCAAGCAGCTCAGTTGCTTTTGCTGACTCAAGAATAGGAAGATTCTTAGGTTCTGTTGATGTTCCTGATGCAACTGTTGATTTTGTACTTTTTCCTGAATTTGAATCAGTTTTTTTAAAAATTTGAATGTCTCATCAATGAATGAAACTTATTTGCAATATATCCATTTTGAGTTTTAACATCAAAATAATGCTCCTAAAATTGTACACAATTTTATTTTATTTTCTTGTTAGAAGTGTGGCACACTAGAAGAGCTGTTTTAAACTAGGCATGAATTAAAACTCACATAGTGGAACAAAAAGATTAATACTACTTACATAGCCAAGTGAGGTGTTAATCCTCAACTTTGGAAATAACACCACAATCCCTTTTGCGCGACAAGTTTTGTGGACCGTCCAGTTCTTGCACCTTATTTTAAACATTAATTTTGAATTAAAACCTCTGAAAGAATTCATATGTCAAAGGAGGAATTAAGATAAGTCTTAAAACATGATTTAGTTTCATCCAAGAACATTTCTGCAAGATATTCATTCCAGTCTATGGTTAACCGTCACGCATTCTGCTGTGCACGGCCCCCATATATCCCTGTGCTTAAACTAGGCTGAAGTCCTCGAGACAGCTGAAGGCTCGATTTAGCAAGCAGAGCTATTTGATGAGGAAGAAAGGTTTAGGGAAGGTTGGGAAGGAATGCGGTCGTGGCCGGCTTTTAGTGGTACTGCCCCGGCATTTGCCTTAGGCCCTAAGGCCAAGGAGGGAGAATCATGGGAAACCACGAAAACCATGACAAGATATTCATTATAAATTGAATAAGCATATGCTAACCCATTATAAGAACTAACATTTTCACTGTGGAAAATTGTAAATAGAAATAATCAAAATGTTACATACATTGCCCTATACTTGGTTATCGTAGCAAAACATGTCAAAGTAACCAGACTGTTTCGATCTGCTATTGTCAATGCTGGTGAATTAGGAATTTGATATTTGGCAAGTATTAATTGTCCACTTGCAGTTGACTTCAGTATGCTCTCAACAATCTAAAATTTAAAAATTCTAATTGAAAGACCTGTGGTTTTTAAATTACATTCGGTTATATACTGTTTCCATTAGAAAGAACTCAATATTTTCATGAATGCCAGTTCAGTAAATTGCAGCTGGTGCATTGGGATTTTAAAATGGGTGTTTTCATAAAAATCAGGACTGCAACAAATCATACAGTGTGATACGAATATGTAATTTAAAATTGAATTAATTATAAGAGAATTTAAGGGTTTAGGGACTTGGTACAACAGCTTGGTTGTATAATTTGGCAACAGACTATGCTTATGTCACAAGCCAAGCTGAACCAGGGCCCACATTCTCGTCTTTGTAACGAATTCGTTACATAACGATAGTCAGCACTTCGCATGCTCAGAAAGCATTAGCAGAGACAAAAGTAGGTGTTAATGGTTTCTGAGCATGCGTTACAAAGACGAGAATGTGGACCCAGTTCTGGAAATCCATCTCGTGAGTTGAGGTATGAATTGCAATTAATTAAAACTAGTTAATTTTTATATATTACTGAATTGTTATTCAGCACCAACTATGAGTGGTAAGTGTCATAGAAAAAGGAAATGTCATGGAAATTAGGGCTACAAGATATTGACAATTGATTGGCATTGCAGTAATCTTTAATTAAAAAATATTATATTTTTGCTTCACCAGTTGAGTGATCTTCTCCCTCAGATTCAGATTAGTTCTTCTTTGGTGCTTCTAAAACTGCACATGGCTCATCAGCACGTCTCTTTGGCAGAGTACCAAAATGCTTTGATGTAGATGGTGCACTACCATTCACCTGGTACAAAATGTCACCTGAACTTAAATCACCTTCGAATTCATGGTCTTGAAAATGACCAAATGCCACTGGAGTACCAGGGTTGCTGAAGCTACAGCTGTCTAAAATAAATTAAAAAGTAAAATAGTCACTGATAGCTCACCAGGCAATTACCTTGACACATAAATGATCGAACTATGCTATGTTATGTGCAGGCTTAACTTTAATTTCAATAATGAACACTGCATAATACATAATATGTGCCTTAAATTTGACAGTTGCTGATCACATACAATAATTTTTAATTATAATGCATGCTTTAAATTATTTAAATTGCCAACTTAACTGCTTATGTCTGTGAGGGATCCTGATTCAAACAAATGGCACTTAATAATAGTAACTTGTGGATTTTGTTTTATAAAAAATAGCAAAGTATCCTGATCAACCACTGTGCTATCTATATCTGATAGATAAACGATGTCATGCTCTTCCACATTGAACTTCTTGCTGGCTATAATAATAAATACACGATGTCATGCTCTCCCACATTGAACTTCTTGCTGGCTATAATGATAAATACATAAGATTAGAAATGCAAAGAAAAATTCAGTGACATTAGAATAAATAAGTTATTTTACCTGATGCCATAAAATTCAGATAGTACTCATACAGCTTTGCTGTGTCTTTTACTTCATTGTAGGTTGGTACATTTACATATTGCTGCACATCATGTAAGCAAACTTTTACCAGCATAACTGTGTATGACTGTTTGATATCCCACATTAAATAAGATAGCAATCAGTTTAAATTGCTGTCTAAAATATACAGCAATATTACACCAACAAGCTGTGCACAAGTAATTTAACATTTAATTCTAGTATTTTTATAGAAATTACTGTTAAAACAGTGCTCTTAGTTAACTGTGATAGACAAACATTTAACATTTAAAATAAATTTATAACACATGACCATTCTGGAACTTCTTTTGATGATAAAGCAGCCTTTTGCAATGGATGTATGTTTCGTATAAAAACAGGCTAAAATTAATAAGACAGCAAATGTAACAGTTTCCATGCATTTATGTTAACTTAAAATGTAAAATATAAAATCTTACTTACAAAGGATTGCAAATATCCACAGTAGAAGTGTTTGGACATGTGGATGTTACTAACAAAGATTTCCAAAGGAATTGGGACCCCATGCAAGGAAACCCCATTGAGTATACTATGACACTTCATTTGGATGATTTTAGGCAAACCATAAAGTACACTGACTGAAGAACACTCAAAAAGTACGTCAGGCACATACGAGGCAAATTTGTGTAACTTTGTAAAATATTATTGTAAATAATGCTTGGTGTTTGAAGTAATATATGCAAATGAAATTAGAATAACAATTAAAATAATTGCGAGAAAATGCAATGTGCTGAATTCTCAAACACAGATATAACAAGAATGAATAAAATAAAATAAAACCATTTTTTTATGTAGACACTGGCTGACTGATAAAATAAACACAGGCTAACACAAGCCAGTGTTTTTTCATTTGACACATTGCATGTGTTAACATACAAATAACACAATGGCTGTGTTTTTTAAATGTGTTTATTTTTGACAAAATTTAACACAATTTGACACAAGAAATGGCTAACACTACATTTGTGTAGTGTTAATGGGGAAAATTTTTGAGCATGAAGGATAATTTAATGGATCCCTGGCATAGGTGATGTTACTCTTTTACAAAGTAACCACATGATCATTTCGACACATGTAGATTTCCAAGCAACTCATATTTTCCGGCTGTTAAACAATCTTTGTCAAAATTGCATTGATGCTCTGCAGATATTTGAATAAGAAAATCTGATAGGGTTTGTAACAATTGAATTCCTGGTGTATAACCCTTAAAAGTGCTCACATGGACAGAGCATGTACCTGGAAAACATGATAAAGATGCTGAGATGGTTATTATAGCTATTGTTAAGCATGCATAGCAGCCTTCAGTTGAAACTATTTTGTGTATTTTTTTGCACACCTCTGCAGATTCAAGGGTAATGGTATGTTTATTCAAAAATAGATGTACTTCTAAAAGGCTACTGGCCACTAATGAAGATCTTAAATCTCTATATTGATTAATAAAGAGTTTATTATGAGAATCTGTTATTGGTAGCATATTTAGTCCTTTTCTATTAGATCCTCCAAGTAACTGACTGTTTTCTGGCA
Organism: Proteroiulus fuscus; assembly: GCA_034700285.1. Taxonomy (NCBI): domain Eukaryota; kingdom Metazoa; phylum Arthropoda; class Diplopoda; order Julida; family Blaniulidae; genus Proteroiulus; species Proteroiulus fuscus. Next base: position 4,448 of record JAQIXP010002141.1, on the reverse strand, counting down.
TTTCACAGTCCTGTGATAAAGTTTACGCTGCACCATTTTGTCATCAAACTGGAAATCATTAGGATAGGGCTCTGCAGCCCCGCACTTCATATATGTCCCCGATATTTTGACCTGCTAGGAAAAGTACACTGTAAAAAAATAATCTGTAATATTACAGAACAATGTGCTGGCAGCTGGTATTACGGAAAAAATGCAGTAAATTTACAGAAAAACTTTGCTGTAATTTTACAGAATTGTAATTTAATTGTTTAAAAAGAAAATAATTCCACTTATGATATTCAAATTACTATCTTGAACAATAATTAATTTATTACTTACATTATTCTCATATATTCCTTCATTACATTACTTTTTGTTACTGCATCCCAATTTCTATATACATACATTATGTGTAATGCAAAATTTTTATAGACGGCTATTAGTTTGGAGAATATCCCTGCTGTTTTGGTTTCCTTGTAAAACATTATGCATAATTATTATTACCATATTTTCTAAATTTATTTGGCTAACAAATGCAAGAATTAACACTAGTTGCTTGTCATTGTAATTATAAATGTTTTAACTATTAATATAGCTAAGAAATTCATATTTCCTATTTACATATTACGTATATATGACAAAAACAACACCTTTCCCCGTTTTCGATTAATACAGAACTTTCATATGTATATTTACAGAATATGTTGTGTCCAAATACAGAAAAATCTTCCATATTTTCAATTAACAGAACTGCTTTGTAAAAATACAAATACATCTTCTGTAATCTAAATTTACAAATATTTGTGTAGTTTTTTACAGAAAATTCTGCAGTAAAAATACAAAATTTTTTTACAGTGTAGTGTGTTCAATATAAGCTTCTTTTTGACTTTTACCTTTGAATTAATTGCTTATCAGTAATGGCTGCAATGGCCTGTTCATAATTTCCAATAGTTTCAATAGTTAATGGGTTTCTAATGTAATATGTTCCAATAATTTCTTGATATATAGGCCTAGAACCATTTGCTTCTTGGGTTATCATTAAGTAGGGCTTACATTGAGGAGTACCAATGTCTCTAACTTCTTAGCTTTCATAGAATCTTGGTTTCAGATACCATCTATTATGTGCACAAGATTGGCTGTTTAAAATCCAACAACTAGCACCTGCAGAATCTCTAGAAAAACAGCCAGACTCCTGGAAAATCAAGTGTTTCTAAAGTAATGTATAGTATCAGCTTTGAGTTGCCCATCTGCACTCTACAGATTTAAACTGAATAGTTAATTTTATCAAATACTTATCTTTTTTATCCATTACCCATAAACAAGTACATTCACTTGCATGGAAATAAGAAGCATTGTCAAGGTCATAAGCACAACAATTCCATAGTTAGCATTGATTTTGGGCATAGCCATTAAATTTTGAATTCTGTGGTTCATATTCCTAAATAGATTATTTAAATGCACACCAAATATAGCACCTAAAATCATAGAAATTCTTAATGTGCATTTTATCCACCTGTATATTAAAATTAGGAAAAAAGTGAAACCTTTAAAGATGCTACACACTAGTTTAATTCTAATAGTTAAATACTCGTATACTAAAAACAACCCTGTGACAATTACTACTGTAGAAACAACTAAATACTGCACAGAGGCAGGTAGGCTTATAAAATAATTAAATCCTTGCATACAAAACAATCAGTTTTATCGAGGGCAGTAAATTTCCCCATCTATGCTAAAATGAGCTTCAGTATATTTTCCATGGCCAAACACCATAATTACATGTAATATACCTGTATGCATAAGCAATTCATCAGGCACTATGGAATCTAAGTTATCTTCAGTTATTTTCTCGATTGATTCAATACCGTCTTTTCTTAAAATAAGAGTTCCATTAGTGGTCAAAATCGGTTTCTTAAAGGACAGAATTGTTTTACCATTATCTAAAACACTTTCTTCAACACTAAGGGTTTTTCTTTGACCTCTAGGTAGTATGAAATCAGGGCGAAATTGTGCACGATTGAAATCACATAGAGGACCATAATCAATATTAATTCCCTTTATCACTAAACCAATGGACGTTTTAGCTTTTTCAACCCTACAACTGCATTTGGCAGTTGAATCACTGGGCATTTTAGAGCAATATTTTTCAGTCCCGGAACAAGATTGATTATGCTCACATAGGCAACTAACTTGGTTTTTCTTGCAGTCAAAGTAAACATCAAAGCCAGTTTCTAATTTTATCTGTTCTATCTCAAATTTTATGGGCATTGAGAGGTAGTAAGTACCATGTCCACCTCCTTCAGTCAGTAAATCCTTAGTTACTAATTCCACAGCACAATAGTTACATGTACCCTATGCATAGCCACCCCAACTTGGTGTGAGTAAATTTGCTTGTTCCATTCCTTGGGATGTGTCATGTTAGATCAGTGAATAGATCTATTTATCCAGAAACACTGCTTAACCATTTTAAATGATGTTTCTTGCTGATCCCATTTCCAGAGTCAAATTTAGAAAAACAACTAACACCACTCACCATGTTATTTTTTAATTTACTATATTAGCAGCAGAAGTACTATTGTTTATGAATGGAAAAAAGTGTTAGATTTTGTTGAATTGGTTTGTGGAAATTTAAAGAGTTTGTGAATTTGCAGAATCCGTAGTTTCAAAGCAAGTCATGATCATCACTGGAACTTGGTTTGATGTTTTGCTTAAATTAAGCTCCCAGGTAAAGTTAATGACCACCTATTATAGAAGAAAATTAACACTAATTAAAACCTTAAAGGAGATTTGTGCATAGATTAAGCTTTGTAATTTGCTTTTGTTATGTAGGGCTTTCATGATTTTAAAACTAAGTTTAACTGTTTTACTCGTATTAGGGAAAGTTAAAAATTAAATTCATTGGATTTGCAATTAAATTAAATTACCCCTTTTATCTATGCTTGGCTTTAGCGGGGTTGCTTATCTCCCTGAGAGGTTGTATCTCTGCCTGCTGGTGTCTACTGGGCCTGAGTGGGGTTGCTTATCTCCCCGACAGTTCCCTGTCCATGCCTGCTTGCATATGCTGGGTTTTTTAAGATAATGCACCATCCATGAAAGAAAAAAAACACTTTCTGCCCAAGTAGAAAACTTACTGCCCTCCCAAGAATGGCACTAAAGAGTGAAAAGCTAGTAGCCCGGTAGGGGAATTAACAAACAAACAAACAAACAAGCTTAACTCTTCATCTTCTGATACTCGAACTTCTAAAGATAAAACTGACTGATCTGGTTCACTTTCACTTTCATCAGTGGTTTGTCTTGATTCTGCATAGTTTTTTCTACTACTATCTTAAGGAAAATACCTTGACCAGGGTGAATGGCTTGCTAATGAAGTCCAGGGTTCTGGTATTAATTTTGGAGCTGGGACAGTAGTTCTAACTGGTCTACCCCTTTGTGGATGTCCAACCACATTGCTCTCTAATTCAATGCTGCTTGCAACTCCTTTTCGATTTTGGGAATCTGAGTGTTCGTTACTCCACCAAGCATTTCTTGGTTCTCTTTTTTCTCCAACTTCAGTGACATGTTCTTCAACTTTCTATTTCCATTAAAAGTATAAGGACCGCGGGATGTAACATTTTCGTTGGTAAACATGCACAAGCTGAGTTTTTATTTTTCAAGCTACAGGTTTGATTTTAAAATTGATTTCAATTACTTTTTTGATAATCCAAAAAGGACCACTGTTTAAGTGAGATAATTTTACTGTATGTCCTTTTAGAACTTTTGGTGTGTATACATAGACAGGACCATAGCTGCCGGGGCGCAGGGGGCAGCTGCCCTCCTAGACTCGATCAGAGGGGGCAGCAAAATACCAGTCTCCCCTCCCTTCCATTAGAAATTTTCGGACTAATTTTAGAAAAAAATGGCTAAATTTGTGATTATTTTAGCCCATTTTGTGATGTTTGTTTTTTGAGTAAAAAAAGTCGCCTGCGGCGACATTGTCTGTAATTTTTTGCAGTTATGTACAAAAGCATTTAAATTTTCACTTGTAGGCCAAATTTAAAAAAAAAGGTTTTGAATCAGTCCCTCTTCAAAAAAAATTGATTGCTGGGTATGGCCGTGGCCCATGGAGGGGCAACAAAATCCACTTTGCCCCCCCCCCCAGATTACTCGATCTTGCTATGGCTCTGTTTATAGACTAAATCAACTTCCTTCAAATGTTTGGATGATGCAATCTTTTTTCTGTTTTACTTGTCTCTTGGTTGCATAAGCCAAATTCTACTTTGCATTTGCAAAGGGAGTTTGTATGGGAACGGTTAGCTCACAAGGAGAGTGCACGGGTCGTCCCATGCCAGATTGGAACTAAACTTTTAGGGGTCGTAGAGGGTCCTATAGGAACCCCAAATTCACCTTCAGGGCGAACAATGCCCAGTGGTTGCCGAGAAATTATTAAAAATTCATGATATGCAATTTTGGATTTTCCTTATGGGATTTAA
>JAQIXP010002140.1:0-15925 GCA_034700285.1 Proteroiulus fuscus | reverse complement strand
GTTGGTTCGAAGCGCGTAGCGCTTCGCTAGCCCGGTTGCCAAAGGCAACCGTGCGTAAGGGCCACCGTAGTTCCGTGGGGGAAAGTGTCTTGTATAGTACCCTAAAATATATTAACAAACGGTTGTTGATATGTCCCCTCTCGACGCCCCCAAGGAAGTTAACGAATTACACGAGTACAACAACTTTACAGTGACATTTGACACTTTAACTGAATTATTATTACCAACATTGGTGGCTCTTATACATGGTAAATGCCAAGTGAGCTTATTGCCTTTGATTGCTCTTGGGCATGGCCATAGGCTATGGCTTGGCTATAGGCCTATTATAATGGCGGCACTTGCCACTTATCATATACCGGTAGTCAGTAACCATTAATTTACTCTTTGACACGTATTCTAAATGAATTTTTACCTGCAATTGTCACATAATCTTCGTTTTGGAGTTGGTTCTACAGGTACTGTTTGAAATTGTAAAAGAAAATTGTCTTCTTCTTCTTTCAAATTCTCCATTTATCTTGCCTAAAATGCTGAAAGACAACTGAAACGGGGGCACGCGCGCTATTGTGGCGCTTCGACTGGTCGACCAACTCATCACTATTCTCAAAGCACGTGTATTATTTTGAAATATTTTAGAAATTTCTACGAAATTGACTCTTAATTTATATTTATAATGAGACTTGAAAAGTGTTATTTTTGTTCCTCGACCATTTATCCAGGGCACGGGATTCAATTTGTAAGGAATGACTGCAAGGTATGGAATCATAAATAAGCCTATACTCTGTCTCGCTCTCACGATTCTCACAGTCTATAGTCTCGCCTCAAAATAAGCTTTAGTTTACAAAAACTCAGAAAACCTGCAGATTTCCCGATTTCTGCTGTAGTACAGGAGTCTGTATACTATACTTATGCCACAATGGTATTTGTATAACAACTACGTAAAAACTGCAGCTTTTATTGTAATTTCATGCATCATGCGACGAATGTAGTAGGCCTACACCTTTACACCAGAGAAACTTCCAACATTCTGCAGTTTCCTGTGGAGATTTTTTATTTGCAGGGAAGCACGTTAGCAGATTGTTTTGCACCTTATGGTCCTGCTAAATGACAAACCTACCTTAAAATTATGTTAAGCTCGTATTAATTACATCATACAAACGATTGTAACGTCATAAGAAGTTCTCTAAACCAGGATTCAGGTCCATAAAATTGACCACTCAGCTATTTTCTTACAATGTTAGTGGAGCGTTGCATTGATAATGTCTACTGCATTTTGCTGTAAACATGAATAATTTTTTTTGAGGGGGGGAGGGGGGGAAAGGGCTTTAAGCGTATTGATTGGGGTTGACACAACTGGTAATCCCTAACATTTTAAGTCACACCTAAACTTTTTTCAAAGACATTATATAACAGTTAACTTTCCCATCCCATATAATACGGTATGCAATATCGAAAACCATCCACCCATTGAAGTTCAGAGAAACTTAGTAATTTTTTTCACGATGTTCCCACAAAATTCGGATTAGAGGTATAACAAAATGAAATTTTGTCCAAAATCAAATCATGTCTAATTCTTAGATGAACGTTTTTTCCCCAGATATTTAAATTTTGCCGTTCCAAATGTCATAAATTGTTTAAACGAAAACGTAACCCTCGCAAAGCTCGATGGACAAAGGCTTTCCGTAAAGCAGCTGGCAAGGAGCTTACTGTGGATCCCTCTTTTGAATTTGAGAAAAGGCGAAACATTCCAGTAAAATATAACCGCGAGCTTTGGAAAGAAACTGGTAATTAATATTTTTTCCTGGATAATCTTCCATTTTTCCAAATGATGAACCGATCCTAATGAATCGGCATCAAGATTTTCTTGTTGGCCGACACATGATATATTAATCTTCTCTCTGATTGAGAGTTAATATTAACAATTTGTAATGTGGTAAATGTCGATCAATTAAATATGATTTTACAATTGCAGTTAAGGCAATGAAACGTGTTGAAGCAATAAAACAAAAACGACAAGCATTATTCATAATGAACAGGTAAAACCTAAACAGATCCAATAATACTCATTGCTTGATTTGCTATACAATTTTTTTTAACAAGTTTTTAGACATAAAGATGGCATATTGAGATTACTAATATTGTTTTCATTTGGAATACAGGAAAAAGAAAGGAAAAGAATTGGAAAAGGAGAAAGATGTTAAAGAAGTCCAAAGGGATATGAGTCTTATCAAATCCCCTGCTGGTAATAATATCATAAGATAATTACGATAAAAATGTCACTCTTTTAATTTCTTGTAAGACAATATCTTGAAAACTTACATTTCCAGCTGGGCTTGTGAAAATGGAGCAAAAATTACTAGAAGTGGTGGAAGAGTCTGACGAAGAAATGACAGTTGAATAATTTAGCTGATGTTTTTATAACTCATATGTTCAAGAACCAATTAAAAGTTTGTGCTAACTCTTGTCTAATTTGTTAATCTCAATTCTTTGAGCGTCACTAGTTCATTAATACTTAAATCTACTTGGTTTAATGACCACATGAAGTGTTCTGGTGCTGGAGCATTTAGAATCAAATCTTCTTTCTGCTTAAAACCAACAAGTGTAACTTGGTGTAAGTGCAGATGGGTTGGTATGTTCTGACATTTGCTTTTAGGGAGCTGAAGTTTATTGCATAAATGGGCTGACAGACTCTGAAAAAGAGGAAATAAAAAACACACATCAATAACATTATGTAACCAATAATATATTTTGAATAATTAAATTCATATGAAGTATAGGCCTATGAGGGGAAAAAGTTTTACCAGCTATTTAGTTTCTACATAAATAGAAATATTTTTTTTCAAAAGATGCCTCACCTGAGGATCATATGCAGCTTTATTGAAAGGGCTCACTTCAACAGGTTTTCCAAGAACCAGTTTCACTCTTGATGAATACATCCCATCGCCTAAAATTGGAGCAAACTTGTGGGCAAGAAAAACCCTTAAGAAGTGTTTAGCAACTGCAATTAAAAAAAACTAATCAGAATACATAACAATGAAAAGTTTAGCTTTATTAGCAGAAAAGGCTGCCACAAATGAATTTGTATGGCATAAACCTCATATTTTTTAAGCTATTATGTTTGTTTACCAACATAATGTAGCCCCCAATTCGCCCTTTTCGAGATATATACTTACTTGAATTTGTTGCAACTTCTACTAATGCTGTGTTAGTCAGTTGGTTGCTGCTTATTGTTTCCATTTTCACCAAAACAGACTTTACTGCTTTCTTGAGAATTGCATTTCTTGAGATTTTTGGTACAATAATAGGCTAAGAAACATCAGTTAGACTTTATGATATAACTGTCCTATCCAAAGACAAATTATGTAAAGGATTGAAACAAAAATGTTTGTACCACTTTCATTTCAAAGTCCTTAACTTCAACCAATTTCAATCCCACTTTTTGTAGATTCTGTGAGGCTAGTGGAATGCAAGTTGTTAAGGCCCTAAAATATTAAAACTATAAAACTATTGCAGTCAGGGGTTATGCCCAGTTCTTGTTTAGGCTACTTTAAACTAGGTAATGCCAGTATTAACCTTAAAATTAAATGGCAAGTTATTCCAATTTCCATTAGTGCCCTTAATGTTACCATAAACTTATTTCTAATGTCCAAAAAGGCTTATACTTACCAGTAAGAAAATGGTGGTATATGTTTCGTTTTTGCTTTTTCTAAAGCTTGAGCAATAGCATTTGCAGCAGGCTCAGTATATGCCATCAGTAAAATGCCACTTGTAAATCTGTTCAATCATGTATTCCAGATTAAAATAATCTCTAATTTTATATTCTATACTACACGACAGAGTAACTAAAAATTGTGCTACCGCACTCGCGTAGCGCTTCCCCGTTCTCCTACACTTTAGGAGTGCCGGTAGCACAATTTTTAGCAATCCTGTCACGGAGTATATAACCAGTCCTACCCGGAGGGTAAGGAGAAGGCGAATTATATGCCCTAATTTATATGCTTTCCAATATTTATTACCTTTCTGGAGATTTCACAATTGTAAGGAAATCCAATTTTAATTGAGTCTTTAGCAGGGGCAAGATATCACTTATGGAATATGGAAATTCAGGAATGCCAGAAGTTAACACAGTTTGAGAAACTGCCTTTGATTTTCCTAAAATGCAAAGACACGATACTGCGTAAACGAAAATAGCTTTCTACTAGACATCACAAAACTAACTTTTGGCAACAGTAGCAGGTAAGCCAACACATCAAGAGAAGGAACATGTAAAACCTTTGATTTCAGGGCTGTTCTTTAAAGGGTTATCAACTGCAATGGCAAACGGTTTATTTATTGCAATAAGGCCATCTGTAAAAATAATCCAAAATAAGAATTTTTGGACCCTTTAGTTCATTAATAAACATTTACTTGAACTTCCACATAACATATACGTGATATTGCTGATTACATACCTCCTTTGTATACTAACGATTTGCATATGCTGTCCACAAATTCTTCCCTCGTTTTCCATGGATATAGACAATTATATGGATGACTTGATACCATTTTAATGAATTTATAGTTTGATTCCTTATGGTAAAGACTATAACGCCTTACAAAGTTCAAAAATGAAGAGTACTTTACAAAATTACATTGCATTGTACTGGTATTAAATTTGCATTCAGATGAAAGGATGGAATGGCGCCATACAAATTATACGGTGGCTCACATGGACCATAAAGCACCAATATTCACACTATACACTTTTACATTTATGGGAGTTTAATAATATTAGTGTTTATGACTTCGGATCAAGGATATGCTCGGTTGCAATCATAAGAAATCACTGTACATTATTTGAACCATGGTTATTTGAACTAATTTATTTTCAGAGTACATCAAATTGCCACAGAGCTTTAAATATTAAGCTGCACTGTCCTCAAGAAATTTTGCTCCAAAATGGGGCTCAGTGCACGTTCCCAGCAAACCAAATGTGATTGGCACGTGCTTGGAGCCCCAATTTGGAACAAAATTTCTTGAGGACAGTGCAGCTTTAATCATAGGCCTGTAGCATGCATTAAATTTGCTACCATGTAGATTGTTTTTTTGTTTTTTTCTTAGCTTGTTTTTGTATCACTTTCATTTTTTTTATTTTTCTTGGATTCATCCATATTGGAAAATTTCCATGCTCATCTTGAAGGAATTTGTTGTATTTCTTAGATGGTGCATCCACATCCATGGTTTCGGATTGTGACTCTGAAAAAAGCCATTGCTCAAGGTTAACTCAAGTCCAAGTCTCTGATATGTCCAAGTTTATTTAGCAATAGCATGACAACAAATGAGGCGCTATCCAACATAACATCCCCCACGGAACGTTTGACTACAACATTACGGTGGCCCCCCATGTTTTGGGGAAAAAAAAAGACACATCGTTGGTTCAAAGCGCTCGTGCTTCGCTAGCCCCATTGCCTCGGCGACCGTGCAAGGCCCACCGTAGTTCTGTGGGGGATGTTATGTTGGATAGTACCACAAATGACGCGCTATGATCCGAAAAAACACACATATCAAGAAATCAGTACGTGCTTAAATGGATTGTAAAAACAATCCGTATGATAAGATACCTTTGTCGGCAACGTTTTTCAACATATTCTTCTCATTTCTACTCATATTTCTTATCTTAATCACTGAAACAAAATTTGGAGGAAATAAATTAGATATTTTACTTTGACAACATGTATCGCATCATTCATTACCCTAACAGACCACCGTACTTTTTGCAATGGTTTGCACTTCTGTTTTTTTCGTCAACACAGATTTGAGTTGAGTTAACTCCTTAACAGCATACCGTTTACGTTTAATAGCCTTCATTTTCCTTTTGTGCTTGCTTCTGAGACTTTTAGCCATTTATAAATGTAGAATTAACGCTCCTTAATTTGTACTTGGAATCTAACGGAATCTGCTTGCTGCACGTGCCACGTTTTAGTAACAGGAAGTTAAAACTTCTTCGCCGGAAGTAGTCAAAAAATGCGGGAAAAAGCGTGCTGTTTTCGTTTATTCAGAAATCCTGCAGTGTTTATACAGTTTGTGTTTGTTTTTTTGTTTTTTAATTTTTCAATAATAAGTGGATGTTGAACGTAAATTGCATCATATGCGAAGATAGTAATACAAACTGTAAGTAAAAACATTATACCCTTATTTGTAAACTCCAGAAATCACTGTGCATTTTCCAACATAATATTAGCATTTAAAATAACGCACAGTTTAGGCTTAGGCCAGGGGCAGATTTGTAGTTATAAATCGAGCAAGTGATCAATTTAAAAAGGCAGAACTTTTGCCCGTAGAATGATCCAGACCTGCAAGTCAATGTTGCTATCCGACCTGCTATACATATTACGATGTTTCAATGATGTGGTATATGCTATTTATGTGTAACAGATTTGGGAGAGTTGTAAGGCTGCTAAGGCATAATATAGCTACCATTTTTGGATGAGAGATGTGCAGGGGAGACAGTGTATGCCAGATGATGAATAGTTGGCAGTTTTGAAAGCACTGATATCTCTCACCCACCAAATAGCAGATTTCTGAAGTTTTTGTCAACTGTGTATATGTAGGAATGCAGCACGTACGTAGGCTTAACGACTGTTAACAATCATGTTATATAGCCTATCCCGGGGAGTTTTGTCCCCAGACCCCAGTGGATTTTTTCTTCAGACCTCCACTAGGAAGCTTCTCGCCCGAGATCCCCAGCTGCCCCAATCAAAGTAAAAAAAGGTTTCAAGGAAAACTACACAAAATAGAGTATCTGTAACCAAATTTTTATATACAGAAGTTAATCAAAATAACTAAATAATTATAACAAAAGTTTTTCTTTCAAACCAATTAATAACATTATTATTGCTGGTAATATTTATATCCATGTATTTATGAAGTATTAGAGGTAGAAAGATAGCATTGACATTAGTTGTGCATGAGAGTCTGGTTATAAAAATATATATCTGACAGTAATAGTGCTACTATAACTTTTTGTATAAATCATAAAGCAGAGATTCTGTAATGCCAGATTGCTAGTACAAAGGTGAAAGTTGAAGCCAATAATGTAAAGTTGAGTTTTGAAGGGGGCTGACCATTCCACTTGGCCAAAAGTTCTGCAACTCGTATTTCAGCGACTCTGTCGTTTGGATTTCCTAGTGATCCATTAAACCAGAGACGCATGCAGGATTTGTCATCTGGGGTGTATCTCCAAGAACTGTCCCAGATCTATAAGAAAGTGCCAGAAATTAAATTGTAGGCCTATTCATAAATTTCCAAATCCTAATGTATGTCACTATGTCTGTGTAAAAGTATTATGCCATGCACACCCACCGTCTCACAAAAATGTCTGGCATCATGAAATATGACATGATAAGGAAGGCAAGCTTTAGTCAATGGACAGGTGTTTTTACCTAAAGCATGAGGGAAAGTGAAACTACAGTCAACTGGAATTAATTATCTAAAAGAGGAATAGATTCACTCACCGTCTTTCCAAACGAACATAGTTGTCCAATTTTCGACGCAGGTGAAGTCATTACGACAATCATTAAACCAAGCTTCACAGTCACTTGCACAAATTGGGACGTTTACATAACGTTCTTTGCGAATTTGCATATCAATCTAAATAAAAAAAGAAAGATATGTTTTATGTTAAGAAGATGGCCATGAACACATGTAGCAAGTTAATGTTACAATTTTCAATCACTTGTGTAATTCACTTTGCAATTTTAATTTTCAATGTTTGTTCTTTGACTACTGATACATCTAAAATAATTACAACCACTTTTTAGAAACAGGTAAATGAAGCCACAATGATTGGCCTAAATTCAAAAATTCTGCAGAACATCAAAAACTACAATTTGATGGCTTAATTAATAAGTAGCGAATGAGCTTTTATTATTTCAAGGGCTCATTCGTTACTTGTGAATTAAGTCTTATTGCTCTTTTCAGTAGTTTTGTTTTTTATTTTACCTTGACGACCCATGGTCCAACGTTAGGTTCACACTCGTAAAAGCACAAATCTTGTATGAAATGCCTTTTACATTGAGGGGAGAGCTCCTTTACATTTCCACAGTGATTCCAATCAAAATTGTAACTTGAAGTGGTGTGAATATCGCGGGTCACATTATGAGTGCAACACGCTCGACTCATCCAAGGGGTACACTAAATGGAGAATTGAATGCAAATTACTGCTGATTTGAGTGAATTAAGAATAATTAAAAGTTTTACTGCTTTGTGCAATTCGTCCTCAGCTGAAGGCCTGTCTTTATGACGAATCCCATCAATGCACCAATTAAGAAGTTCATTTGGGTCATCAGACAGTTGAGTGGCACAGCATGTGAGGAATGATAAGAAAGTGAACGTTAACAAAACTGAACCGGTACAGGAAGGGCTACACAATTTCAGCATGGTTAACTATGTGAAACAGAAAACACTTAAATTAAAATAATATAGGAAAAAGGAATTATATGGTTATACAGACAAGTGTTACTTACCTGCCCTTGACGAATCGGACTGAACTGCCTTGCTTCAAACACATTTGTAAAATTTTGCAATTACAAAACTCATGGCCTTCAGCTGTTGAGCATAGCAGACAAGAGGTCAAAGTCTTGTCTGATACCTTGCAGAAGACGAGCTGCAATGGCGGGAGTTTTAATTTGTCAGTATGATACCGGAGAAACCTTTTCTCAATATAAATGAATAATGGAAATTAAAAAAGCTGAATTCTCTATATTTTATCATTTCGTTGTAATGTCCCGGACCTTGCACATTAAAGGGATCTCACCTCACGGCAAGTTATTTTGCAATACTAGGGCATTAAAAAATTTCACGAAAAAATAATATTGGAATTACATTTGCTAATCTTCAGTAATCTTCAATTTTCTGAAATGCGAGGGCAGCGCCATATTGCCTAAGGAAATGTGGCTCTATACTTCCGGTATTCTGGCCGCACGAACTTCTATTAAATTTTTCTTCTTTTGCCACTGAAAATGTCCTTTTTGGCTTCATTTTATTTTAGTGTGATGGTTATTGAGTGTATTTATGGATCTGTGCAAGTCATTCATACACATGATCCAGCCAATTTTTTAACAACTAGACTTTCACTATGACAGTGAAAAATATCAAAATTTTCAACTCCCTTTATATATAGCCATGCAGTCATTTCATGAAATTAGGGTTTCATTCTTTTGGAAACTTGTTTTCCTTGTATTAGGTCGTCTTCAAACAATACGTCCAGTCATTTTTGTAGTGGATTACATTCACTGTCTAAATGGCTTGACATTGATATGGGATTTTTTAAAAGGCAGATTTTCCCAGTACAGGGCGAATGTCTGTCCTCACTGAAAAGCATTTACTATGGTTCAGGTTCACCTTTTAATTTCACATTCTCATATATCATCATATAGGGGCCTATGAATCTTTTTGGTCTTTAATTTAAAAATAATTTGTCGTGAGGTGAAACTTTCATTTGAAATCCCTCAGTTGCACTTACCGTACTAAAAGCGGTCGTTTCATTGTCAAATTAAACGCAAATTAAGAAAGACCATTATTGTTATATATTGTGCCAATCCATTGTAATATTTGTGACATACAAATTGATGATATTCATTTTTGCATAAAAATGTATGCTATTTTTCTTCCTTGCATGCATTTACGCAATAGGCTACGTATTGTAGGTTTTCTATTTAGGCCTACGTTAAATCTTGGTATGTGGGAATTATTCAAAGAAATTTTGGAAATTCTGCATGTACATGTACATGGTAGCCATTTCGGAAGGATTCGGGTTACTTAAACAGTTCGTTAATAAAAAAACTGATTAAATATAAAGAATGCACTTCTTACAATTTGATAACGATGCAGTTTGCGTTTATACCAGTATATTTGGTTTATCCATTTAAACATGGCTTGATTGTAACATTCTTAAACTTTTAAAATGAAATTTACAATTAAACATTGGTATCCTCGCTGAATGTTGGTATATAATTTGACCATACTGACATACTATAAAACCGACAAATGCACCAAATAAACCAACATTTTGGTTGCATTGGTTAATGCCAATTAACAAACCAACATCCAAAGAGCAATTAACAGAATTTTATTCAAAATAAATAAAATGATTTAACAGAAAAGCCAGCAATACCATACCTGTAACCAATTAATCTTATTTTTTGTGTGGTTATATTGAAATTTTCCCTGGGAATTGCTGCTCTCTCTGTTATATCAGAAAATAAGAGATCTATAGATAGACCCTTATACATGTATGTATAGGCCTATATATATATACTACATTAAGAGTAAGTATAGCTCAGACAAAGTAATGCCAATGTATTTTCATCACTAGCAATCCAAGATTCGAATTTTATTAGCTTTAAAATGAAATATTTCAAAAACAAGAAAAATTCCTATCACCAAAGATACTAATTTCTTACAATTGTTAGTGACTTGTTTGATAATACATCTGGTATACATGCTTAATTGAAGAAGACAAAAAATTTATAATTTCTTACTATTCATGTTGATCCATCAAATACTGGAATCTACAGGTATACAATGCATGCAGAAATTTTAAATTAAATAATATTCATAATGCAAATTGTACCTTTTATATTTATCTCATGAACGATTTATTACACATTAGAGGCATAGATTGAAATAAAAACAGTGGTTTATACATAGTGCATAAGTGTAGGGCCTAATCATTATGATGTATGTTATATTTAAATAACGTTTATGCAGTTTGAAAACGTTGAACACATAAAAGGCACCATCCCTGACCTTTGTTGATCCACCCCCGATACGTCGTTTATTTTATTGACTAACAGCTTTATTATTATTTAAAAGAAAATTTAAAATCAAACATACCTGTAATATTCATAAATATTGGAACCATATCATTTAAATATAGGGATCAATTGTCATTAGTGGAATAACCTTATAAAATTAAATATTCAGCACAAAATGTCTTTTAAGCAATGAGGTATGTTATTTATTTATTTTTCAAAACCTAATATAAAGCAATGCATGGGTATCAGATAAAAGAAATAATTTGTGATGAATTTATTTTCAATTTCCTGGCTTTATTAAATAGCTAGGCCTCTAGAACCTACTACATTCTCAAATTAATGCTGCAGTTAGTCAATAAATAAGAACAAAATTAAATTTTAACAATGATGAATATTGGTTAATAAAGTTGGAGATTTCTGTTCTTGGTTCATTAGGCTTACAGTCATGAAAAAAGACTTTCAAACGTGAATGGTCAACAGATGGTATACACATTAATAGGTAGTGGAGGTGTGATAATCATTATGATGGATGAAATACATGAAATTTATTTTTATTATACAATGGCTGAATGCTGATTGAAAGATTGTAAATTGATTAAAAATGCTGTGTTGAATAGCAGGTGTAATAGCTTATAATTATGATAAAGTAAACAATCTACCAAATTCTACACAACATACATGCACACATTATGACATATATAGTTCACTATACAAAGTGTAACAAATGTTAACAACTGCTAATGTAGTATGTAAAAATCCACTATAACTGTTGTTTGTTGTATACCATTGCAATGTCTTTAATGTGTCGCTCATTCCTTGCTAACCGTCCTAAATCCAATGCACATGCAAACCCCATCACTTCTGAGATGTATTTTACAGATTTTCTTCTCATTTTTCTCTCAGAATAGACACTGTCTCATGATTATGTCGCGTGGAATGAAGAACATTATAATTGGTTATATGATTTATTGTCCTGCTTTATCGGATATCGTTATAGCATCATGACTGTTTTATATGATAAAAAAGTTTGCCTAATTGCAAAAATGTTCTTCTTTCATATAAGTGCATTGTTCACATAAAACCTTGCAGCACCACACAAATTTGCAGTTGCATTTTTCTGTTACTTTTCGGATAACAGTTTGGTAGCCTCGGCCACAGCACAGTAGTTTGCATCCATCCATGCCATAACTTGTTTTGTTACACGAACGTCCTTTGGTCCCCAATACTCCCAAACTATAAATTAAAAAAGCAAATTTATGACATTAAGGATAAATTATCTTATGTAATATATTTTGAGCGGAGTGCATTATTTTTGTCTCAACTAATGCAAATGAAATTAATGTATTACAACCGCTCTGAATATTATGAGTTTCATGGAAGCTATTATATTCTATGGTTGCCATCCCTTTAAGGAGTGATGACATAAATTTTAAATAACTCCAAAAAAAAAATGTATATTTTGAAATATGAATGTCTTTGGGACATGAAATATATCCTGTATATATATGCCACTTATGCCAACTCAACCCCTAATTCATACCGTAGCCTACACTGGAAAAATGTCAAGAGAAAGAATTGCTAGGAAAATTAATTAGACGAGACAGGAAATTTACTGGGTGTTCATAAAATAATAGAATGGCTTAAAATTTTAACTGTGCTGGGGACAATTTTTTAAGAATTGAAGAATAGTAGGTTGAAGAAATGAGGTTGAAAAGTAGTGGTTTCTTAAATATTTGTGAAGCACTCAGGATTGAGAAATTTAATAAATTTAGAATTTAGCACTGAATTTAGCATATAATTTGTTAAAAAAATCTGGCCAAGAAGTTGAGTTAAAAGGATCATAAACTGACTTACCTTTCATTGCGTTCACAGTAATCAGGGGATTCTTCTAGAAATATCAAGTCTTTTTTGGAGGGCTTCTTGAATTCTTTTCTTGGTGGTCTCAGTTTTTTTTTCTTACGACTCACAAGTTTGACTATGGATGCTCCTTCGAATTTTTTTGTTAGTTCATCACCAATGTCTCGAAATTGGGCCATCTTTCTCCAACACACCTTCATTGAGCAAGAGCCAGAAACTCCGTGACACTTGCACACTAATTCCATTTTAGTACGAATTGCCTGTTAAATGCATGGAAAATTTATTAGCCATATGTATGCCATGAATCATGTGCCGCTGTAACTAGGAGATATTGCTTTTTTTTTAAAGAAAAATGGGCCGACTCTCTAGGGTCATCACAAAATGCTTTCAGAAAATTAAAAAAATCCCTATATATATATAATTCTTTGCATGCCTTCATGCATTCAGCCAGAAATATATGAGTATAAGATTAAAACTAAATTACATTAGTGGGTTTTTCCTATAGTGCACTTTCGTAACAAAAACAAGAGTGGAAATTCTTGTCAGAATCTATTTTTGAAGAGGTTTATTATGGCTAATAACAGTGAAAAATGATTATTCAATATATTTTATGTAAAGGGACTATCATGAACACCTATGGTCAGACTAACCTTAACTCAGGCTATTATACGCCTCGTGTACACCTAGAGGCTGGAAGAAAACTATTGGTATAATCATTCGCCTGATTTTTTTTTTTTATTTTGCTTTGGAGCAAATGGAACACGAAGATTGTATAATATTCCATAGCTGCTTGCACAATTTTGAACGCAAAAGTAACGTACTCCAAAACAGAAGAATAAAACAAATTATAGTTTCCTTCATGGCTGCTATTAGTCTGACCTCAAATTTCATTTGTTTAAAGGTGACATTACGTCTAGCAAACAAGTAATATTTTCAGATACTTCATGATCCATCTCCAAATGAAAAATAGTGTGACGTCATATTTACAGCAAAACTATTCAATGTGATGTCACAATAATGAGTTTTAATTCATTTGCAAGTGAACCTTAAAATGCTGAACAAGTTGACTTAAAAAACTCATGTAAAGTTCTTTGTATCATTTTTTTTTTCTTCAAAATATTCAGTTAAAGTGATTGACAGTTTCAAAGACAGATGTTGTATTTATTTTTAATAACATTGAGGATAAATCTGAAATTCATTATAGCTTACAATCCTTTAATCTCTTTTTAATATAATATTTTAAGGAAGTATACAAACCCTTCGTCCTGCCTCGTTATTATGCAAATTCATTAGCCCTTCCACACTTTCGTCATCTTCTCTCGAATCGACAAAATCTTTGCTGAAGGTTCCACCAAATTTAATGTCTTCTGAGCATCCACCCCATTCCCACTTATTTCTCGTTGGACGAGAACGTACCCTTTCATCACAACCACATTCGGTAATTTCTCCTTTGCTACAAGCCCTCGTAATACTGTAGGCCACTCCAGCTGCGGAAATTGCATAAACATATGCCTTTTCTCGACTTTCTAGAAATAATAGAAAATATATTATAAATCTTACAATTCAGGAGTTTGACACTAAATGACTGCACAGGCTTAATCTTTGGTCTCATTATTGTCCATATATGTTGTCGAGTTTTATTGAATTCCCGATTACATTGAAAGAGTATAGGCTACCCACAACCGAGTTCAAAGTAAGCCATAAAACCATTAAATATATATATATATATATGTATTTTTTTCTCTTAATAAAAATGCATTTATTAACATGGAACCAGGGTTAACTTAACCTGTTTCCATGAGCATTAACAAATGCATTTTTATCAAGTGAAATTATTTTTCTTTTCATTTTGAAACGGTTTTACGGATTACTTTGATATTTTTTATATGGTCTTCCATGGAACAGTATAGGTCTTAAAATGAAATTAACAAAGTTTTTTTTTGACAAACAAAATACAAATAAATAGTTATGTTATTAAGGGCCAATTGTACCAACAAGGGTTAACTTTAACCCACTGTTAAGCGTAGGTTTTCTCTACTTTCCTGAATTTTCATTGGCCCAAATCGGTCACATGATCAAAATAACCCAGGGTTAAGACTTAACTGTGGTTGGTACAATTGGCCCTAAGCGCGTCTCATTACATTATCATAGGAGTCGTCCATAAATTACGTTGACACTTAAGGGGTAGGGGGATATTCACAAGTAAACGCTTGCAGAAATACTAAATTAACGAGAATTCACTTATTCCTGCAATAATTGAAAAACTTGTGAATAGTTCAAATTGGACGATTTTTTTTGCAAATCGATCCTTCAATGGCTGTCGTGTTGTGAGGGAAGCTATGTTTCAGGGGTTAGTTTTACAAATTAATGTTTTAAGAGGCTTTGCAGAATATTGTTTCAGTTAAAATGGTATCTGTGTCATGTAAAACATTTTAATCTACGATTTATTTTTGTTTTTATTTATTTTTAAACTATTAGTAATATAATTCGTCTGAAACATAGATTTCCCTGCAACACTCCAGCCGTGGTGAAAGCTATGTTTCAGGGGTTCTATGTTCAGTTACTTATGAATAACCCAGTACCGTATATCCATTGTGCACCCATTTTTTTAAAAAAAAATTTTGGGCTGGGGAGCGGGGGTGTCAGCAGTGTTACATAATAGTTTAGGATGGAGGGTTACGATATTTGTTACGAAGGGTTTCGTAGGGGGAGGGTTTACAAATTTTCAGAACTTGCGTTATAATCTGTGCTTGATCATGGTTCTTTATGAACAGGTTATTACAACTGATTGTGGTGTTTATGACGCTTTATGTTTGAACCATTCTTAAGATAAGGTTGACTTTAAAGCGGTGGATATTCCCATTTTCTCTATACTTCTGGTTATATTACATGTATGTACAGGGTTGCCACTGACCTGCAATTAAAGTCAGGCAAAACTGAAAAAGTCAGGCTACGTTGTCAAAATTTAAAAAAAAGTCAGACAAAGACAGGCTGAGGTCAGGCAAAAATGTTATGAAATGACATTATCTATTCCCTTTGCCACCATCCTTGTTTTTAGCCCATTTTTGAGTGTTTTTGAGCAAAAAAAAAATCGCCTGCGGCGCTGTTGTAACAAATTTGGGTAAGTTTAGCTTTTTTTTTTTAAATGAAGCTATTTATCTTTGGTTTTAGTCAGGCAAAATTATATGAAAAGTCAGAGAAAGTCAGGCAAAAATGAGAATATAATGGGCAAAAGTCAGGCAAGACGATTTTTCAAATGTAGTGGCAACCCTGTA
>JAQIXP010002139.1:0-15925 GCA_034700285.1 Proteroiulus fuscus | reverse complement strand
TGTAGAAAAAGGAATGTTTTAGTTTAGTTGAAGTAGGAATTTGAATCTTGAAAGGACGAGGACGTTATGTCCACTGTGTTCACTGTATATGTGATGTGTATTTTCGGTTTTTTTATTATTTTATCTTAACTAATCAAAATAACAGTAAGTGTAATGCGCGTTGTTTTTCACATAAAGCTACGAAATAAAATGTGTTATTTTTAAAGTGCAAGATACAGTCCTCTCTTCGATTAAGATTAAGCCTGCCAAGAATTCGAAATTTAACAAATATAATATAGACATGAAAATTGTTCCCCCACTATAATAGATAGTAGCTGATAGACCTAGCGATTGACATAGTCCAAATAGGGAAATTTTAGTACTTAAATGTAATGAACCAATCACAACAAGGGTTTAGTTAACCTTGAATTGAGTGATAGCTGGATCTCTCCAATTAACCCCAAGCAAGCTTAACCTACACCTACAGGGTTATGTCTTACCCCAAGCCTTAACCCAAGGAAACCTGACAATGGATCTCACCGACATTATATCCTCTAATTTTAACCAAAGGCTATGGGTTAATCTAAACCTCAGGTTTGCATTAACCCCATGCATTTATCCTTCAATGGATCTCCCCACCATTAGAGAGGGGGTCTCAGCATGGGGTAGCCCTCCTTAAAGATTGCTGTGATTAGATGAGGGCAGTCTCATTTGCTCACATTGGCTAATGCGTCTCCAACAAAAATCGACATTACCTACCCTTCCGGCACCAAAGGCCAACACACATAACCCACCTGCAACGGTCGCTTTCTTAAACCTAACCAGAAAGGCCATTCCTGACAACGTCCAATGTGTGTTACACCTCAAGCTCAAATTCAACTTGAATCACCGACCCCCCAAACCCATCGATCTCCTTGCCGCGCTACGACACCACCCATCGTTCACAGACAAGAGCAGGCAAAAGTTATGCAGGATAATCACGTCCAATACGCCTCCCCCGTTCCAGCACTACCCAAACCGTGACTCCGACCCCAGCTTTAACCACATTCTTAAAGGACAATCCCAACATCCTGTTGAAAGCTGATAAAAGCGGCAATCCAGTTTTCGTGCTCAAAGTGGATTATCACCAAAAAATGTTGGCACTACTTAATGATTCGGCCACCTTCCAAACTTCATGTGCTTACCACATCTTTATTATAAACCAAGTAAATGCACTGACAAATTCCTGGGTCACCAAGGAATTTCTACTGGCCAAGGACGCCAAACACTTACAAACTTCCGAATCCCAGCCCCCAAGAATCCATGGATTACCAAAAATGCACAAACAGGACGTTCCCCTACGTCCCATAGTGGACTTTCAACAGTCTCCAACTTACTGTCTAGCAAAGTTTCTCGCACAAATTTTGAACAAGGTTAGTTGGCCTGGAAGCACGGTTGTGAAAAACGCTTTTGAGTTTTTAGAACTTTTTAAGCATGCACGCCCCAGCTCCTTCCCTGACTGCCAAATGGTTTCTTTTGACGTTATTTCATTATTCACAAATGTTCCCACTGACGTCATTTTGTCAATCACTAACCATTGGGCTCTAGTTGAACCGTTTAGCCCCCTGCCATTACCAGATTCCGTTCAGGCCTTACGCCTTTGTCTAGACGCCTCCATCGTACAGTACCAATCAAGGTACTACAAACAAATTTTTGGCACGCCCATGGGTTCCCCTTTATCGGGAGTTTTAGCCCACATCATCATGTCAGAACTTAAGAGTTTGTTGTTTCACGCCCTCCCTGCCAATTCCTTGTACTTTTTTGCAAGGTACGTGGATGACATTTTTGCACTTATCAACAAACTTAACTACAGTTATCATCCCAGAATTCAATTTACCTACGTCACAGAGACCAATAACCAACTCCCATTTCTGGATTTATTAATCACTAGGGGTCCAGATGGGTTCCACTCGACAGTTTACCGTAAGGAAATCGTCTCCAACATTTATTTAAACAAATTCACCAAGTCCTCAAGCCCACAAGCACAACACTGCCTTCTCCCTGTTGAATCGGGCAGTCCGCTACCCAGACACCTCAGCAGAACGACAGATCCAAATTAAGATAGCGTTCCAAATCCTCAACAGCAATAACTACCCTTCCAGTTACTTGCACTCCATTTTACGAAAAATAACCACAACGGTAACAGCCGAGCTCCAGGGCCACAGTGCCGCTGCCAAACCCCAACTTAGATACATACCCATCCCTTACGTCCGAGGTTTAACCAATCGGATCCAAAAAATTCTACCCCCTGACGTCAGATTGGCTCCCTCTGTCAGCTGTCAACTAAATTCCCTTTTTTCTAATATGAAGGATAAAGTGCCCCCACTCAATCGCCACAACGTGGTTTACTCCATCCCATGTAGCACAAAAACCCACTCAGGTTGCCTTTTTCAGTACATCAGGCAGACCTCAACCTCCTTAAACCGGCGACTCACTTGCCACCGGAGCGAATTCAACAACAACATACTCCGTAGTCCCTTGTTCGACCACATTTTGCGGGTGCACGGAGAACACGTCATTGACTACAAAAACATAAAAATTCTGGACTCCTGCAGATACCCTGCCGAATTCTACCTGAGAGAAGCTTGGGCCATCAAAGGTACAGCCAACTTGATGAACCGTTCCTTGGAAATGTCCGGTCTCCCCGGTCCTTACCACGGTCTACACGTCTTCCAACCAAAATACGCTTACCACTCCAACAATCTTTCCACAACGCAGTCTGTCTCCAGTACCGAAAATTCTCCTGCATCACGAACCAACTTCCCACACCGCCGTTACAATCTCCGCCGCAGAGCTAGATGAGACCCAAAAAACCCCCCCTCACCCCCTCTTAGTGACACAATACCGACACGAAATACCATAAACCACTTTTATTGCATGTTCAGGATGTTATTTTCCAAGTTCTCGGCGTCAAATGACTTTCAACAAGAACCACCCTACACTGGGTACTGCACCAACGTGCACCCAGACCCAACCGCGGACCCCTGAGTAGGGGGAACCAGCTCGCTATTATGCAAATGCTGGGTGCACAAAACCAATTGGTGCCAAGATATCAGCATAGTGCGACTAGAACCGTCCTCTTGCAAAACCGGCCCATACACCATCATCAGTCCCACAGCCATAATGGGACCATTTTCTTCAAAATTACGCGTACGATCGAACTGCAAAGAAAGAAACATTGGTTTCCCCAAAAACGACCATGAACCACATAAATAGCATTAATCTTTGGATTCCTACGTAGGACAGCACGCCGTTTGTCCCGGACACTGCCATTGACTTCAAGTTGGTACACAGGAGACCCTTCGTCTCCCTCGTTATTGTCCTGATAAAGAATTATTATGTGTAAAAATGGGTCTTTTAACATTGACATATCACGGTGCTTACTTGTGGTGGTGCTTACTCGATCCATTCCGTTTTTTGCCCTCCGCAGGTTATTCAGTGCTTGTTCTTAGTATGGGCTATCCAACTTTCTGTTTGAATAACACAATTTGAATGAAGCAATATCGGCACTTTTCCACGCGTCTCCCCTCCTCTCCCCCCTCCTTTTTCTTTCAGTTTTTTCCCCTTGATTCGTCAATTCTGTTTCCAATTTTCTCTTTCCTTTCTTTTTCCTCTCCCCCTTGTTTTCTCTTACGTTCTTCCCCCTCTGAACTTCTGACTTTCACACTCACTTAACACCCTCGTACCATACGCAACTAATTTACCACCCTATCTGTGGTTAACCACTTTAACACTTCACACAACACAGCATGTTTTCCACCTGTTCCGCCCTGCTCATAGAAAGTCCTAATCTCTCCGTTCCACCCCTATTAGTTGAGCTTTCTTCATCGGTGTAATTGCCCTCGCCCCAGAATCCAGATCCCAGCCTTGTTTACTTCAGATTGTGCATTCCTTTTCAAGTGCAATTCCACACTCACCCTCAGTTAACTTTTCACCAGATGCCAATTATTGGAAAGCGCACTTTATTCAAATCACATAATTGTTGTCATTACAAATGCACTTCCCCAAAAAAATTTCAAACAAAATGCCAAAGACACCCTAATATGACTTACTATTGTCCAAAAACAGCCCATTAATTACATCCGGTTAAACGATAACTGACAAAAGAAATAAGACAAACTTGTCACTATTTAAATTCACGGTACTCATTACTCAACAAAACTCGACACTTTCTCGAACTTGATTACCCCAGCCAAATCTAGTCTGACTTTACCAACCGAATTATCACCTTGCAATTCAAAGCTAATTAGCACAGCAAAAGATCATCAAATCAGAGCAAAGCACAACCACCCCCCCCCCCGCTGTTTTAAAATTTGTTTTAAATAACTTATATTAGCATGGCTTGGACAGCATGGCATCACCTTTCCTAACAAATCCTGATTCCACAATGATGCTTTTATCACTTTCTACTTCAGCAATTACTATTCCTTAACTAGCCTCTAGCAATTTCAAAATCCCCCAAAACTTTCTAGAAACTTCCATATCTTAGGTGAACCCAAATTCTTGTTTCAAATAAGGATACTTAAATTCAGCTGCTCCACAGTTACTCCCTTCATATCACAATCAATCCAAAGATTTTTCAACTGTTTTCGATTGGTTCATCAAACATTTTGTGTGTGCTTATTACACCACCAGGTTACTTGCAGTTACAATCTCGCCAATTTTGCTTTAGGTTCACAATTCTCACAAAACAAAATTTCAAAATTATCAACAACACAATTATTTAACAAATTTCAACAATTCGGCACGCTTCAGTATCCATCACTCCCCAAAAACTTTGGTTCAGCAGTAGATCCGGTTTTTCCCTTCTATTACCTGAAAGATAAACTAACCATCTAGACTCCCCAACAAAAAACAACGGTTCCAGACAATAGAAGTTCCACTCCTTGAGACTTACTTCTTAGAAGGTTGCGTGCCCATGGTTCGGCATATTTCTTGTAGCTTGAATTCCCACTTAATTGCTTGGTGTATTCACCCTAAACGACAGAATTTTGATTACTTCCACGAAAAACAACCAGTACCCATATGACAATCCACAATTATGGCACCATTCACATGCATGCTGGGTTGTCAACTGACCCACGCTTTCCTTGCATAATTCTTTCAAGTACCAGCCAGCAAAGAGTAAACACAACTCAAAACATTAATTAGTGCAACTATAAATTCATTAATACATAGCACCTTCAACAGTAAAAAAGGCAACACTTGCTACATGGCCACGTTACCTCAGGACCTTGCATTTCTAGCATTATGCCGGCCTGGGTACCACTCCACATGGACAATTCCCATTCGAGCACGAACCCTAGCAATAAAAAACCCCAATCAACAACTTCGTTCACTTTCTCAATTTGCAAAGCCTAAAACTTAAAGGCGGACTGTTATTACCTGGGAACCGTAACAACAGCATCATCTTCCTCGAGGGTGAGGGCCCACGCCTGGTCAGCACTGTTAATTCCCACTAAAACAGATAATCCGCCTATATTACCAGAATATGCTGAACACCAGAACAGCCAAACAAACCAAGTTTCAGTCACCCATGAATTTTCCACTCAGGCGACCAACTACCATCTACTTACTGATATTCCCAAGGATTGAGATCGGGTCACAGCACCCCGCCATTCCCACACTGCTATCCCCATGTCAGCCATCAGGAAAATGCCACTACACACTGTTGTTTTCACAAAATGGAAGTTTTGATTTACGAAATTGGAAGCTTCTCACACAATTACCGGCAATCTCAGCTGTATCACGTGGATTTTGACACTGCCACTTACTTTAGACGCACAAAAACCCTTAGCCGAAGCGTCTCGTCTTAACCCGATCTTGGCGCTTTTTTCAAATTTCGCTGCAACGTTTCAAAAATTTTTCAAAAATCGTTCACAAAAAATTTTTCAAAAAATTTTTTTAAAATTTCTCAAAAATTTTTTTAAACATTTTTCAAATTTATAGTTTCAAAAATAAAACTAATATTGTCAAACAATTTAAGATCGCAATTAAGAACTTTTAGGAAACTAACGAACTAACAAAAATCCAGTACAGTCAAGACGATTGATTGGCAAAACTTTTTAAATCCATCCACCTTTCTTCAATTTCACAAACAATACCAAACGATACAAAACTTTCCTAACGTTACAAAACTTTACAAACGTTACAAAAACGTTACCAAAAAATTTTTTTTCCGACTACTTAAAATTAAAACTTCAATTTCGTTCAACACATTTTCCCAAAATTAGTGCATGTCTGTGCACCAAAGATGGAGCGCCCGTAAACAAGCAAGGAGTTCCAACTCGTTAATGTGCAACCCTTGGGTTGCCAAATTCCAATGGCCATTTGTGCGGCGGACGCATCAGACCGCCCCCCACCCAACAGGGCAAGCGTCGGTCACTATGACCATGTCAAAAGCATCTTTACGCAATTTAGCGCCTGACAAACTCAGGTGGAAAAGCCACCAACCCAAATCGTCTCGTGAGGCCTGTGAAAGGACGAGGCGTCGTAGGAGTCCCCCTGCAAAGCCAATGCGCAAATGCTATCCCATTCTAGGCACCAAGTTTGGATGCAGCCATATGTAAACGCAGGCATGACGGCTGTAAGGGTGCAAATGACCCGGGACAGACAATGTACAGAGGGCGAGTCAGCATCTAATAAACTCCTGACCTTAGACTCCAAGGCCCCAACCTTACAAGGATGAGGAATACTGTCATGTCCAAGGTAGTAAACAGAAAACCCAGGTACTCTAGGGAGCAAGTCGGGACCAAAACAGATTTTGAATATGCCACTACCATAGCTTTGCTGGAGTCCCTGGGGTTCACAGTAAAAATGTTTTCCTCGAACTGACCAATGGTGGCGCCAATCAAGAGAATGTCATCAAAGTAGATGACTGATGGAAAACCACGCTCCCTAAGGTGTGCTTACACAGGCCTGAGGATTTTTGTGAACACTATAGGTGCACATGAAAGTCCAAATGGGACCACCAGGAACTGGTAACGTAAGCCCTCTCAGACAAAACATAGGTAATGCTGGTGTTCGGGGCAAACCGCAATAACATGGTACGCATCGGCAAGGTCAATTTTTGCCAGAAATTCCCATTTTTGAAGTAAAGAACAGACATTACGCCTGTCCTCCAATTTAAAAGGGGGGCTTCGACAAACTTGTTGAAGTCTGAGAGATTCAGTATCAACCGAATTGACCCATCTGGCTTCGAATCAGAAAAGACAGGGGACACAAATTGGCCCGAAGCTGGAGCAACTACAGCTATAGCCCGACGGGCAAGCAAGGACCCAACCTCCAAAGAAATGAGCCTGGCAGCAGCTGCTGAGCAATGAGTGCTGCGTGTAGGACGTCGCTGTACAGGCGGTGCCTTGAGGGGTATCTGGAGACGTATAACAAAATCCAAAACATGCGCGGTTGCACCTAGGGCAACCCAAGCATTATAGAATAAGGGCAACCACCCCGCAAAACAACTCACCACAGGCAACTCTACTTCTGGCCTGGCAACTTCGAGGACGGTGGTGCTTGCTAGAATAGCGACTGCTGCTGGCGGCCCCCGCAATCAGAGCGGCGGTAATTGTTGTTGCTGTTGTAAGGGCGCAAGTGGGGCCCCCTCGGCTCGAGGACGGGCAACCTGGACCGTTTTTTGGGCCATCGTATCTGTTGCAACGGTAGGGATGATTCCACCGATTGTCCCCGGCAGGTTTTGGAATCCGGGCTAGCATCCCTTTGGCGGCCGTCAAGGCGCCACGTAGATCGTCGCCAAACAAGTATACTGACTTGGGGTGCGAAGCATAAAAAACGGACGCAAGTTGCGGATTAAGCAATGCCTTGATTGCCAAACGGCACTCGTCAGATGATTGACAAAAAAGCGTAGCACACGCCGTGGAACTTGCGATCATGTCCGAAAGGGCAGGCGCAAATTCTGGAGGTTGTGGAACAGCAATAAAGGCAGCCATCGCCCTTGCCAGAGAGACCATGGAGATCGACAATAGGCGCTGTTGGCGCTGGAAAGCCTTGTCCCGCATTTTGCCACCAGAGGGCAGGCCACGCCTGATTTCCTTATTCAAAATGGGAACAGCCAGAGTCTTGGCATTGAGGGGGACAACTGCATATTTATCCACCAGGGCTGTGAACTGGCAGCCGGCAATGGAGCAGCAACAGTCGAGCTTAGGATGCAAGACATCAGCCGGTAATTCTGGACCATACTTTGGCAATGCATCTGCGACCTTAAAAAGATCGGCAAATGCATCAATGCCCACAATGGGGGGCGGGGGCGGCGGATCAACGACTGCGCCAACAGGGGGCGCCAGAGGCATCATAATGCGAACCAAACCGAGCGTGTAGTTAGCCAAAAGCGGGTCCACCCACCGAGAAGATGAACTCAACCGCGAGTGCTCGGGAGTTGGAGAACGAGAGTCCGAGGAAGGATAGCGTCTATCTGAGCTTGAATCACGCAAATGGCGGGAAGATTTCGTACTCGAACGCCGGGAAGACTGCGTACGCGAACGCGAACGACGATCTTTCGGTTTATGAACCGCAACGGCCAGTTCCTGGATCAAAGCAATCATCGCTTGAAAATGGGCGACGGAAATAACTTTCCGCACTGGGTACGCCCCAGGGTGCAATCCCAACGGGCGCCGACACGTCTTGCACGGGCGGCACAAGGGCATCACCGGTTGAATTTTGCATTTCTGCGTAAAAAACAACGCAAGGTAAGTCCCCGAATCCAAAAAGGATTAATTTCCAAAATTTCAAACAAAAACAACACAAAATACTTACCGAAATTAATCCTTTTTGGATTTGGGGACTTACCTTGCATTGTTTTTTACTTCAAGCAAAAACTTCTTATAATTAGGATTATCCTTCGCCTTACAGGTAAGGCTCGAATTTAATCTTAAATTATAATTCGCCTTCTCCGTACCCTCCGGGTACGACTACTTAGAAGACTCCAAACAATACAAGCAGGATTTTTGCAAGGAGACAACGTTAGTTTAATAAAAAAAATGGTGCAACGGTACAGAATTTTAGGTGTTACACCCGAAAAGGCAGTCACCACCACCATAAACAATTATATTTAGGCGACCGCAAGAGCGCCGTATAATGCATTAGCGTAGGCGTGGCGAGGGGTAATCGGTTTGTTGTAGAACCGACAAAAAACAGAAGACGTCCGTACCCAACCGGCCGTCTGAAAAACCTCTGCGGCGGCTACCCCGAGCAAAACCGCCTTGGATGTGGATGCTGCTCGAAAACGGTGTGCAGAGTAGATCTGTGAGTCCACTCCGGCATTGAAAAGGAGAGCCTTGAGCCAGCGGGCAAGGGTCTGCGAGGACACTTGATGGAGGGGCGGTAATGTGGTAATGAAGAGGCCTTCATCCATGCACAATGACTGTAATGGAGAGATATTGCTTAAAAACTTCAACAACACACAAGTTAGCATTATGCGGGTACGTGGGAAACTGGAGGAGTGGCTGGGCTGCCCCAGGTCGGGAAGTTTTTAACAAGGCTGGGATGGGGATCAAAAGTTCGTCGGCTGTGCACACGATCTGATCCAGACACATGTGCGTCAGGGCCTGGACCCGCTGCGCACCCAGGATCATTAGACGAGCTGCCAGCTTGCCTGACAACTGGCGAAGAGACAACTCCGAGTTCGGGCCCCAGGCATTCAGCAGGTCCAGGATGATCTCCACGTCCCAGATGTAGTCGTATTTTGGCCGCGGGGGGGCGCGCCGCCAGGCAGCCTGCAACAAACGCACGACCAAAGGGTGGGCCCCCACCCGATGACCACCCACGGAGGGCAGGAAATAAGACAGCGCCGAGCAAGCAGTGTTGAGGGAAGAGTACCCCTTACCAGCAGCATGTCATGCCTTCAAAAAATTGAGGATGGAATTAAGTCGTCATCATTATTGAAAACGCGATCATCAATAAATACGCGCCAAGCACACATGACGGACAGGTATTGCTGTGTGGTGGCCGAAGCGAGAGCATCTAACAATAGGTGTTGTACAGCAGCAGACCGTGTGACGCACGGGTCTACTGGATCAACACCCGTGTAGCCAACAGGCGTAGGGAGGCCGCCAACGGGTGCTGCCTAGAATGAAATGGAGAGATCAGTAAGTCCAGCGATGGACCAAATACAAGCGGGGGCTCGAGGCAAAGCGCATGAAAACGCGGAAACCATGCTTGGGCCGGCCAGTCAGGCACGACAATAAGGACCTCTGCACAATCAGCAACTACTTTGTGCAGCACTCGCACGACTAAACTAAAGTGGGGGAAAGCGTAACAGCCAGCCCCCCATGGGACGGTGAACGCATCCACCTCAGCCGCCCCAATGGACGGGCCCCAATAGTAAAAACGGTCACATTTCTTGGTGTCCGGGGACGCAAACAGGTCAAGGACAGGGCGGCCAAACTGATGGCAAATGGCGGAAAAAACAGCCGGATTTAATCCCCAGTCGGAATCGTCACGCTCCCTGCGTGACTCGAAATCCGCAGCCGTATTCTTCTTACCCGCAATGAAAGAATGCATGCAACCAGATGTCACGGTCTTCATAGAAAGCCCAGAAAACTTTCGCCAGTGCCAAGAGGCGCACTGAATGGGAACCCCCAGTTTGTAAACGTGGGACAGAACGGTCGTATTGTCCATGCAGACAAGGATGGAACAGGAGTGCATGTCCGTGCACCGAAGGTGGAACGCCCATAAACAAGCCAGGAGTTCCAACTCGTTAATGTGCAACCCTTGGGTTGCCAAAGTCCAATGGCCATTTGCGCGGCGGTTGCCCCAGACCGCCCCCCACCCAACAGGGCAAGCGTCAGTCACTATGACCATGTCAAAAGCGTCTTTACACAATTTAGCGCCGGACAAACTCATGTGGGAAAGCTACAAACCCAAATCATCTCGTGAGGCCTGTGAAAGGACACACGAGGCGTCGTAGGAGTCCCCCTGCGAAGCCAATGCGCAAATGCGGTCCTATTCTAGGCACCAAGTATGGATGCGGATATACGTAAATGCAGGCGTGGCGGCTGTAAGGGCGCCAATGACCCGGGACACACAATGTACAGAGGGCAAGTCAGCGTCCAATAAACCCCTGACCTTAGACTCCAAGGGCCCAATTTTACGAGGGGGGAGGGATACTATCATGTCCAAGGTAATGAACAGAAAACCCAGGTACTCTAGGGAGCAAGTCGGGACCAAAACAGATTTTGAATATTTCACTGTGAACCCCAGTGACTCCAGCAAAGCTATGGTAGTGGCAATGTTTTCCTCGCACAGACCAATGGTGGCGCCAATCAAGAGAATGTCATAAAAGTAGATGACTGATGAAAAACCACGCCCCCTAAGGTGTACTAACACAGGCCTGAGGATTTTTGTGAGCACTGTAGGTGCACACAAAAGTCCAAACGGGACCACCAGGAACTGGTAACGTAAGCCCTCCCAGCCAAAACATAGGTAACGCCGGTGTTCTGGGCAAACCGCAATGGCGTGGTACGCATCGGCAAGGTCAATTTTTGCCAGAAACTCCCCCTTTTGAAGTAAAGAACAGACAGTACGCCTGCCTCCAATTTAAAAGGGGGGGCTTCAACAAAGTTGTTGAAGTCTGAGAGATTCAGTATCAACCGAATTGACCCATCTGGCTTCGGTACAGAGATGACGGGACGCAAATTGGCCCGAAGCTGGAGCAACTACAGCTATAGCCCGAAGGGCAAGCAAGGACCCAACCTCTAAAGAAATGAGCCTGGCAGCAGCCGCTAAGCAACGAGTGCTGCGCGCAGGACGTTGCTGTACAGGCGGCGCCTTGAGGGGTATCTGTAGACCCATAACAAAATCCAAAACATGCGCGGGGGCACCTAGGGCAACCCAAGCGTTATAGAATGAAGCGTGTAGAATCTTGTATCGAACAGTTATTTTAATACAACACGAAAGGCAAATAACTATCCCACAAATTTGTAAAGCAACTTGGTAATTGTTTTCACAGCTGATTCAGCTTGTCCACCTGTCTGACGATGGTAAGAAGATGTATTTATTTTCTATGATGGAGCCATTTCAAGTAGTTGGTGGATTGCTGTAGATAAGAAAGAAGTACCTCTATCCGAGAAAACCTTTTCAGGAAAACCATACACCAATCCGATTTGATATAAGAGAATCCTGGCAACTGTTTCGGATGTCATTTCCTTTGTTGGGATTGCCACTACATACTTTGAGAATAGGTCAATGGAGATCAAAATATGCGTGCGACCATCGAATGTGGGCTGAAAGCCACCAACAAAGTCTATTGCCAAGGTCTCAAACAATCTTGATACTGGCAGTGATTGTAACAATCCAGGTGCCTTAGTAGTTGGTATGTCATAATACTGACAAATTTGACATTGTTTACCAAATTTGCGGACATCAGCCTTCATACCTGGCCATTTATAAACAATCCTCAAAGCATTTTCCACAAGCAACAGACGATTCACCCCAAGACAGAATCAGAAATCCCTGCAACAGACTCAATATGACCACTGGCATGCGTATAATTTCACCCTTAAAGCCCCGAGTTGTACGAGAAATTTCACTTCCGCACGATAAATTGGAATTTTGGACTGGTAGGAAACGTTCTTCCTCAGGCCTAATGCACTCCCTACAAAACGTTACTGGGAGTCCCAAAGAGTTCCGTCTTGGTTTAAAATTCACTCAAGAAGTTGTCAGTCATTAGTCATTAACGAATTTCGATTATAATACATACAAAATACACTTTCAAATTTCAAAAAAATATAACGATTTTTTACTAGTAAATTATATTTAATTAAGTGCTAAATAAGTCCAAAAAGGCTCGACAGACCATTTGTAATGGCCACTTTTTTAGCCCTAAGTCGATAGTTTAAAAGCACTGAATTTTTTATTGGACTAGCAAATTATAAGACAAGATTTGGGATGAGTAATTAATTGAATATTTATTTTGGCTTTTTAACCAAAACAAAGTCACTCAAAATTGATTTGACCCAAAGTCAATAAATTACTCCCCCAAAATCATATTGTTATTAATTGTAGACACTATTTAGTCAAAGTCAGACTCAAAACAGAAAAAACAAAAGATGAGAAATCAAATATTTTAGTTTAAGATATCAAATTTTACCAAAATTAAACCATACTGGATTGCACTTTTTAAGGGGGTTCACTATGAAGGCTTTGCTATACAGATGTCAGCATTTATGTATTTTCTGTATAAGTTTGCCACCTAAAATCATATGATTTCTGCATAAGTTTGCCACCTAAAATCTAATTATCTCTTTAGAAATTCATCACCATAAATCATTTATTTTCTGCAAAAGTTAGTTGCATGAATTCTGAACAGCATTTTTGCAACCATTTATTACCTTAATTCATGTATTTTTGACAGAAAATCTTCACTTTCTGAAAAGATATTCCTCACCTAAATTGTAATAGGTACATTGTAGAAGTATGCTCAGATGTAGATCACGAAATGGCAGGATTTTGCCCCGGCAAATGCGAATTATCCACTTAACTCAAAACACCACTGGATTGAAAATACTTTTCTTTTATTCCCCATGTTATGATCCAGATGTATGTTTTTGTTGGGTGGTCCTGATGTGGTTATGAATCAAGGTGCAAGTTGTTTGGTTGCATGACATAACCATAAAAGTTATGTGTAGCCAGAAACTCCTGGTAATGATGACTAAGTGTTCCACGGGCAGTCAGGGACCGGATGTCCATGACCAGACCAAACACTATCATGTAGAGGTGTCCGGCGGTGATTCCACATTCTCCAAGGTCAACGAACAAAATCACTGCTGGATCATTTTCTCGGTAGAGGGAGAAAAGATCTGCGTCACGAGTAATGACGAATCCACAGAGGGTTTGGGACCAGTTCATGGCTGTCATTGACTATTACGAAAAGTCAAGACATGAGGAGAAATCCGGAAAGATACAATAATTAATAAAATAAGACTTACTAAACCAGCTGGAGGAAAGTAATGTCCTATATTAGAATCAATAGGAATCAAACAAGATCAATCCACCTGCTATAATCCAAGAGGATATCCAAAATAGCACAAAAGATGAAAGTGAAGCCATGTTCCAGAGTTTTATCTAGACCAAGTCAACACCTGATTGGACCAGACATGAACTGACCTGGGACAGTCCAAGAACCAACCAATTGGATTATTAGCTGCCATCTTGGGAGTCTTTAAGGAGTGCTCAATAACACCCTCACAGGAATGTGTAACATCCTGTGTTTTTGGGGAAAAGACAGGATGTTTTGGGAGCCTGTGAAAAGGGAACCTGTTCAACACCATCTAGTGAGAAAAACTGGAAATACTGGTCAGAATAGAACTTTGGGATTTCCGACCAAGCCGTATCTATCTGTCTACAGAAAGCTAGTGGAACCAGGAATCGTGTGATGTATATCTCATCACTTAAAACCTTGGGGCTTTGGAACAAGAAGAACTCAAAGTAACAAAGATGCAATTAGGCCTAAGTTGAACACCACCCCTAACACTTTATAAAAAAACACCCACACACATTCAGTGTGTAAAGGTGTGGACAAGCGTAGGTGAGACTTGGAGGGATTACAAAAAGTACATAAGTGGAATCAGAAGAATTACGAGGATCGGTCAGTTTTTGGATATCACAGGAGTTATACTGGAAGTGCAGTGCAATTACACCAACTTGGATTTAAAGAGTGTTTTCATGATCTATTGTGGACTAGAGAATTTTGCTTCACCTTTCGAAATAAAATCGGAATTAAGATGAAACATTTTCTAGTGTGGTGAATTAACATTGATTGTTTCAGTAGCCAAAGTATCTTCTTAGGAAACCAGCCCTCGCTTCACTCGGACCTTTAAGGTTAGGTCAAAGGTCAAATTTTTAGGCCCCATTGGATGCTCCACCCTTGATTTCCTATTCAGTATTGAAACAATTTTCCATTAAAATAAATATTTATTAAAATTTATTTTGAAGTGTATTTTGATGTAAAAAATAGAAAAAGATAATTGGGACTGCAATAATGTTTGCCATGTTCCGTTAAAGAAAATGGCTACCAAATATTTTTTAATTGTTTTGTTAGTTTTTAATTGCTGCTAAGTGACTTTTTTTCAGCTTAGTGGCACGCAAGCTGGATTGAACCAGTTTCCATACACAGTCACGTGATAAAAAAGCAATTAAAAAGTAACTTGAGAGATGTTGAGAACTTGAGAGAGAAAAAAAAATGTCAAATGTCAATTTGCAGTTTTTCTCACGATTTTATTGGTCAAAATTTCTAAAGAATGTGGAAAGTTCTACTCCCCAAATGGGACCAATATTAGGTGAAATTAGTCACCCAGCGTGTGTTATTGTCATTTAATTGTTGTCACATGCTATTTTTTCAATGAGAGGGGTCAAAGAAGCAGGTAAACTGGATTGAAACAGGTATTTTTTAGAAGATTGTAGTCACATGACTAAAATGTTATCAAAAATGAAATCTTATGTTGTGTCAAGGGTCAGGTCAATCCTTTTATTTTTTCTTAATTTCTATTGGTGGATAATCTTTACAAAATTTAGAGTAATTATCACTCCCAAATGGGGCCGTTATCAGGTGATATAATGCACCAGAGTGTGTTATATGCATAAGCCAATGCCAACAAACCAGGCATTCTAAACAGGTTGTTAAGCTTGCTAAACAACAGGTTGATATACTTGTCTTTTTACCACCTTTTATTTAACTTCACATGAGCAATGTTTGTTTGTTTGTTTGTTTGTTTGTTTGTTTGTTTGTTTGTTTGTTTGTTTGTTTGTTTGTTAGTTTGTAATCTTTAAAATTTTTGAGCCCTTCGTTTGCTAGGTTTCAGAGAGATTTTGTACAGAGCATCTTTTCGTGGTACATTTTAATGTATCAAATTTTGATGGGTCTGTGATAAGTAAAAGTATTACTTTATACTTACAA
>JAQIXP010002138.1:0-15927 GCA_034700285.1 Proteroiulus fuscus | reverse complement strand
ATGATGTTTGCTATTCAGTTTCCCCCCCCCCCCTCGGCCATGAATTAGCATCTCATTAAGCCAATGCAAAGTACATCAGTTATATAAGAAACACGGCAAAAGCAGACTTTTCAAAAAGAAAATTTTGTCTCAAAACACTCAAACTCAAACTCAACTCAACTCAACTCAAACTCAAACTCAAACAAATTAAATATTTTAATTTTGAAATCAAAAAAATTAAGTGCATTATCAAGGCAAAAGTCAAAATTTTTATAGCTTGTTAACTTGGATAATAAAAACTGAAAAACATACAAATTGCCTAACAATTAACGATTTTCTCAATACCAAAAACTATGTTCCTATAATTTATTGCCATTAACCATTATTTTTATGGTTCAAAAGAAAGTAAATAAACTAAAATATGACCTAACAAAGACCCTCTACTATTTCTAATTGCAACATAATATTATTTTAAAGGCAAACCCAGCTCAATTTGGAGTAAGAAATGAAAACTTTTGAAATTACCGCAAATATGAATTTCAATTAAAAAATCGAGAGAAACCATGAATGTATCAAAGCATTATCACCAAGTGACGTCACAGAGAGGGCCTATGACGAATAATGAATTTATTGAGAAGATTTTAGAAGGCTGAAAACTCTGGCTTAAAACTCCATTTACAATAATCCTAGATTTTCTGATAATCACATTTCCAAATTTTGTGAGAAAAATCTTACAATATTTTGTGATAAATTCTTATGATATTTTCATATATATATTTGGGGGAAATATTTATAAATTTCTATACTTTGGAAAATAATTCCTATATAATTCTCCATATTTTGGGAATAATTCAATAATTTTCTGAGATGGTTTCTATAAAATTTGGTATACTTTCCTGTTATCCAGAATCCTATTCTGAACTTTTCGATTTGCCTTGCAACTCTAGTCTAAATAGTTATGTAACCAGGTTTAACTTGGGTTAAGGAAAACCCAGAAAGTTTAGAATTGGGAGCTAGTCTATCCTATAACAGGAAAGTTCCCAATATTTTTTGAAAAAAAATCTGCGAAAAAGCCTATCCTAAATTTAAAAAAAAATATCTTATAACACTCTTGCATTTTAGAAAAAATTCATATAAAATTTCCATTTTTTTGTTGATAAAATCTTAAATATTCCATGTTTTTTGGCCTAATGTTGTATTATTTTAGGAAAAATACTCCTACAAAATTTCTATATTTTATTTGATAAAATCTTAGTTTACTCAGACAGAGAAATTCCTATAAAATTCTCATACTTTTTTTAAGTTACAAAATCATATTATTTTTCCAGATTTTGGGGAAAAATAATTTCATCGATTATAATTATCCACCAAACTTCCTCAATGCATTTTCGCCCAATTTTAAAATAAATCCTATATAAATATCATTATTAAAGCTTGTCCCATAGAAGTTACCATATATTTTGAAACACTGACCGTACACACTTGCAATTTTTATCTATCGATTATTTACAACATATAAATTTAGTATTACTAAAATATCAATTAAGATAAACGGTACAATTGGTAATATAGACAAATGTTCCTTATTTTTTGACATGAAGATTCCCTTGACCCATTATTACAGCAATTATTACGAAGGAGGACAATTGTCATTATTATTGAGTCACACATTTTTAAATTGACCCCCAAATATAGGCCCAAGTGGCAAGTAAGAAAGAAAAAAAAACAACGAAGATTTCCAAAAATAGCTTTGCTTTCTGGCAAAAATAAAAACATATAAACATAATTCTTCAAGAGTGAAGATTTGTGAATGTGGTCAGCGG
The DNA here is from genome assembly GCA_034700285.1 of Proteroiulus fuscus. Taxonomy (NCBI): domain Eukaryota; kingdom Metazoa; phylum Arthropoda; class Diplopoda; order Julida; family Blaniulidae; genus Proteroiulus; species Proteroiulus fuscus. The sequence goes on along the minus strand of JAQIXP010002138.1, from coordinate 14,125 downwards.
AGCATTTTCAAGGGAAACCACTGGCAAATGTGTGTCTAAGGTCAAAGGTGACCCCCCCAATAGCCCCTACTGGTTATCACGGTGTTCATCAGACGTGCTTCTGGCGGGTCAATACATCCACCCCCATGGTCAAACCACTTGCACCAAAAATAAACCTAAGCTTTATCAGCAGAATGATGTTACAAGGTGTAAATCACAATAAATAATCTAACCGTTCACCTTGCACTGGATCTCAAAATTATTACTCAGAAACTATGATCTGATCGCATTATATCACAAAACGTGTTACATAACAAAGTTAAAGGGAAACTATCCCCTTAAATGATGCCGGTTTTATGAAGAAGGGCATAAAAAATTATAAAGAAAAGTGAAAGAGAATTGCATATGAGTAAAATAATAAATGAAATAAAACGACCTGAATGTGGCAAAAGCAAAGCTTAGATGGACGACATTTCAGTGAAGCAGGGAGCGCCATCTATTGGATTCAAGCATCAGTTCCATAGGCATACATGTGCCAGAGGGCGCTCCCTGCTTCAATCTGCATGAAAAATGGCGCCTAATGCATATTTTGCAAACATCGTGATTTCTTCAATATGGAAACTCTGCTGCAATTATTATTGCCACAGACGTTCATATCTAGTAAGTGTCTACCATTTAATAATGACTTATTACAACGTGATAGTTTCCCTTTAAACAACTTGTCACAAAAAAAAGAACAAAGTTATATAACTTTCTGTCATTTAACAATGTTAAATGGCTACCGAAATATGGCGTAACTGATCAAATATGGCTGCCTCGGCAAAGCAACTTTTTCTTAAAATTTGCAAAATATCTCTAGTTTTAACTAAGTTTTGTGACTAAATTACACAACGAGTACACTTCTGACACGAATTGCAATTCACAAAAATAATTAAGTTTTGCTTTTGATTTACACTGAGCACAACAACTAGGTCCGAACCGAGTTCCTAAAATTCCTGCTTAAATTTAGAAGGAGAAAAAAATTTTTAGGGCAAATCTTAACTCCTCCGTCCTCATTCTCGGCACCATCAATTTTTGGGCAAATTGCAAAAGTCAGAAGAAGTAAAAAGTACAGAACTGTAACCTTTTCGTAATCCATTACATAATCCACTGGTTGCATTTGCATAACTCCAGTTATCCGGACAAAATACGAAAACTGATTCTCCAAGTTATTCTCTGGTGACTCTATACATGAATATCCGAGTTCAATTCAATTCAACTCAGTACACTAAATGTGGGCTTCCCTGACTATTCCCAACACAATATAAACAAAGTTGCCTGACATTTTAATGCATCACACAACAAATAGCATTAATTTTGTAGTTTTAACATAAGTCACCCTTGGTTCATTGAATAAACCACGGCAGGGTTCCCACTAATTTTTACCAATTGATTTCCCTGACTTTCCCCTGACCAATTTTCCAAATTTCCCTGACCAAAACTCAAAAACAAGGGCAAAGAAATGCATGGGTAGTACCATTTAAATCTAGGTAATTTTTCACATCATTTTTCACAATTAGTCTGCCATTCTTTTAGATTTCTTTCGTTTTAATTTCTGTTTGTTCAGCTTTGACTTTTCACAAGTTTTTGCTAAATTCCCTGACTTTCCCTGATCATTTCCCATTTCCTTGACTTTCCAGGTGAGTGGGAACTTTGCATGGAGTGACCACAGTTTCTACTGTGGCTACTTATATATATGCATATTAAAATATTTCGTTTTCTTTAATCTACTTTTTTTTCCCCCTATGCATTATTGCAAACAAGAGAAGAAAAGCCAAAAATTAAATGTTGAACTTTCCTCCCATTACTAACAGATGGCGCTAAACTTTCTGAGGTTAGATCAGGCAATATGGCGCTTCCCATGTTATACATAAAAATGGTGATTTTTCATTACTGGTAAGTTTAATTTCAATTTTCGCCCCAAAATATTATTAGTTTTATTTCTACTTTTTTTTTTAATCTCTAACATTTAACTAGATTAATTTTGTATTATAAAAAAACCCTCTACTTGCTTCATACTACCACCTAAGTTATTTCACAGCAGCCATTTAAATGCATTCACCAAAATTTTTAAGCTTTCAAATAGGCAAAAAGTTCATATCGGACAGGAGTTCGGATAACAGAAACTCAGTAACATTTCACCGAGTCAAAAAATAGGCCCAGAAACCAAGTAAAGATATCAAATTAAAATATTTTCGCAGACGGAATCGTACGTGTGTCGTATGATGAATGGCACAAGTTGCGATTTTGGCTCGGCATCATTAATTACGAAGAAAAAAAACCAACAAAAACAAAAAAAAAAATCCCATGAACTTGCTGCATTTAAATTGAGGTTAGTCGAAGAAAAGAAAAAAGAGAGAGAAAAAAAAGCCTAAAATATAATAATAATATAAAAAAAAGTCTGGCCTATTTTAAAGCATTAACTTTTCAAGGGACATACTAAAATGCCATTTGTAATGATAATTGTTAGCTCGCTTGCTTTCAATTCACACATCAAATGTAACCTCATTTGAATGAAAATTAGTACGAGAAAAAAAAAAATTTGTAGCAAATTATTTACGCCCTCGATGAAGTTCTCATAACTCCTTTCTGGTGGAAAAAAAAATTACTAATAAAACGCGTTTATTATGAAAATTATCGGGGGGAAAAAAGGGTCAAAATCCAGACCGAAACAGTAGCGGCATATCCCTTCATTACATCATGTCCCAAATATTAAAATTACTTATAAATAGAAAATAACCACGAGGAAATTGGATTCATTTTCATTTTTAGGCCGCAAAAAAATTTACCCTTCAATTTAACGTCAATTTTCACCGGCTCAATTTTAATCGACCTTTTCCAGTCTTTATGGTGCTGCCATCAGGTAGCGAAGCGATATATTAATGATTGATGGCATGTACTTTGCGATTTTCCCCAACTTTCCAAGTCAATTCAATTCAATTTTTTTTCAACTCAGTACCCTACGATCAGCATATAATGATGCCATTTGGTAGGGGGGTTATCAGTCAGTATATGAACCAGTACGAAAAACATTTTCCCCCCACCTTGGATTTCCGTATTCAATTTTTTAAAATAAATATAATATATATTTTTAAGAAAACAGAGAAAGTGTTTTTCATCCTACCTGAATCGTTTCCTCCTCCAAGGTCCTCAGGTGTAGGCAGTGTTCCAGCTTAAGGAGTCTCTTGTCGGCCAATCGGACCAGTTTCACGATGGCCCTCTGCAACTCGCTGTAGAGGGCGCTACAACGCTCCACGGACTCCCTGCAATTTCAAAAAGTGAAATTAAATTTCGGAAACAAAAATCATATAACAAAATAATCCGTGGAAGCACATCATACAGCTGAATTACGGGCAATAAAACCCTTTAAACCGATATTTTCCAGCCTATAGAGAGAGAGAGAAATTCAGGCACTGAGCAATTCGCTCACTGGCCAATAGATTTCCAGCCTGTAGTAAACGTATTTTTTTTTCTAAAACTAATAAATAAACTATAACCTAATGCTATATTTTTTAATGGTGCACCATGTAAGCCTCGCATTTTCTCAAAAAAAATAACCTCACAGGACCAGGAAGCTTGCTTGATAGCAATGCAATCAACAAGAGTTAGCATTAACCCAATGTTAAGTTTTCATTACATTTCTGAATTACAAATCAGTCACATGATCATAATAAAACAGGGATAAGGTTAAAGGCCCGGCATCTCATGGCAAAAGTACCAATTTTATCCAAAAGTGGGGCCCCAAAATTTTTGCTGGGAGTCTAAAACTTATTAACTTTATAACTATTACATAAATATACGGTAACTTATTAACTATTATAAACTTATTAAAAAACTTATCTCCTCCTTGAATTTTTAAACTTAGAAAAGTGGGGTTAAAAAGCGCATCTTGTAGCCTGATGAGTTAATCCGAAAAAGTTATTCCTTAATTTCTTATTCAAAACTTTCCAATAAAAAATTGCGGATTAACTTTTCCGGAAAAGTGTCTCATCAGTTTGTAGACATGAAATCAGGTTACAAGATGCACTTTACCCATCTTTGCTAAGTTTAAAATTTACGGAGGAGATGAGTTTCTTTTCCATACTTTTCCCAGCAAAACTTTTGGCGCCATCTTTAGTATGGGTAAAATTGGTACTTTTGCCACCTTAACTGTTACCAGTTGGTGCAAATGAAACTCTCTCAAGTAAGTGTTTCAAATGCTTTACGTGCAGCACTACGGATTATTTCGGTACTAACACTGACAAGCTACCCTGCCATGCGTCCATTACACGTTACCTATAATCGTGATTATTCGGGGTGAGCCTCCTGATTTCCTCCAACTGTCTGAGGGTTTCGGGTCCGATCTGCTGCAGTTGCACCAGTTGAGGATCGTCAAATACCTCTCCCACGAATTTCTTATGCTGCTCAATGCTCTGCGTGGTCAGCGTGGCCGAAGCCGGCAGGTTGCTCCCCTTCATTTCCTGCATGACGCTGATCATCCGCTTGCCGATCGAACGACAGCTCTGCATGAAAGGCTCCAGGCTCTATATATAAAAAAAAATAAATATAATTTTTAATAAGCATAACAGGGCTTCACCAATAACTTTGAAAACTAAATTTCTTGACTTTCCAAATTTTAATTTAATATCTCATCAATTCTCTCCCAACATTGAGTTCAAAAATGAAAACCGCTTCCACGGATACCTTACCATTCAGATACAAATATTTAAATCTATTAAATATGAACTGAGGAACGGAAAATACTCGAATGTTTATATCTAGCAAATTTGCAATTGATAAAATATTTGCTTAATGCCGCATTTTAATTGCCAAAATATGAGACACCAGAGAAGCAAAAAACAGTTGGAAAACCAGTAGCACAAACTCCATTAGCATTTAAAGATTAGCATCTTAAAAGACATAAGAGCAAATAAAAAAAAACCACCAGAAAAACAACTCGACAGAAAAGCATACAGGTATACATTGTATAAATCAGACCTCGACAGGTAAGTCAATTAGGAGACTAACAATCTAGAAAATATCACCATTTTAATGTTGTTAACCTCGGGGGGGGGGGGGGTTGAAGGGAAAAATGTGAAAAAAGATGAATTGGAAAGTATTAATTTATAAAATATAGATCTTTCGTCAAGAAACATTATTGCTGTGCAAGATTTGGAAATAATGTAAAGCAGCATCACACACTCAATATAGTTTAAAGCATAAATAAAAATAAAGCAACTACAAAATTTTGGTCGCAATACTACCAAAAAAAAAATAAAACCCAGCATAGCTGCCACAAAATAAAAACAAAACAAATTTGGACAAAAATTACAAAACACGATGCAACAGATTGCGCCAAAACCCACCGAATTTTTAAATTGCAAATTAAAAGCGGAAACCAAAGCTGATAAAAACCGTTGATCCAAAGTAGCCCGATGTAGTTTTGACACTATTTTTCGGGTTCAAGATAAACATCTCTTCTACCTTGTATATTCTTTGGGGTATACCTATTTCAAGATCACCCGAGTTCAGGTTTAAGATATAGCTGGATGGATAGGGTGAGGGAGGGGGGGGGGTTGAAGAAATCAAACAAGGGAGGGGAGGGATGTCCACCGCAGGGGGTCCCTCATTCAATTTAGCCAATTATTCAGTCGAAGCCATGGCCCACAAACAAAAAGGATACGGGAGTCAAGATTATTCAATTGAAAAAAAAGAGTTAAATAATAATCAAACAGAAAGAAACCTCGTCTGAAAAAAAACACGCATTTTCTGCAAATTGATTCCGATCAATAAGGCATCATGGGTACAACGAGTGAATCGCAATTAACCTCCATTCAGGAAACACAAACACAACAAATGACGTAGCAATTCAATTCAAAAGAAAAGAAACTAATCTTAAAACGTGAATACAAAAAAGGTCAAATATGGGTCCTATCTTACTTCGGACCACCCTCAACCTAAAATCACTTCACTTTGCTTTTCTAATAAAGTCAAATTTATACATGCAAGGTTTTTTAATAAAAACCGTGCGAAAATAATTCCGGGCATCACATAGGGCAGGGTGAAAGCCATCAGCCATCAGCCATAGCATAATCGTAGAGAGGGAGGGAGAGCAGCAGCCCCCCCCCAGGTTTTGTGTTGTTGAAGGAGAACGTGCTTATCGACTCCTCACCCACCCCCTCCTCCCTCAACTTTTCCAGAACTATACGAAAATTGCGACATCTGCCCCCCAAATTATTCAAAAATATAACTTGGTAATCCATCTCTTGCTTTCAAAACTTTTGCACTAAATACAGAAATAATTGAATTTGAGAGAAATATAAAAATTACTCTTCGAGTTTCGCTCTTGAAACTTCGGAAACTTGGTGAACTTCGAACACCTACCAGCATCCCTGGAAGAAGGGGAACAAAGTGGCTATATACCCCCCCCCCCCCACCACCACCAAAAAAAAATGCAATAACCTAATTTGAAAAACCAAAACCTCCAATGTACAGTTCGATATTGATATCTACTTATGTTGTCCGAAGACTCCTCCACCATTACCCAATTCTTTTTTATTTACGCACCATCTTCTACTCCCCCCCCCCCCCCATCATCCCCGATGAATCCCAAACGAATTGCAGCTTTTTAAAATTTCACGAGGATCCTGCGAATCCCGATACCGATACCCAATCTCCGTGAACTCATTTGAACTTAAAAATCTCACAAGATCTACTTGTGGACAAGGAGATCGTGTTTATAACCGGGCATCTTGACCGTCAAAAAAATGACCGCCAATAAATAATTACGAAAATTTTGCCAGTTGTCCGCTACCGAGAAAATGAGCTAGAGAGAGAGAGAGACCACATCATACCCGAAATCGTGCAGAACATGCATGCGGGGGTCCCACACTGAGAGGTGCATTTCGCAAAAAACACATTTCTCATTTATTTTTTAAAATTTTTTGGTAAACAAACCGTCCGTTATCGTTACGCCATAACCAGCATAACAAGGGTCGGTGGCAGTTAATCTCCAGTTAAGAAGTGGTTGACAAGCGGCGGCGCCAAACCGACTAGCGGGTGGGTGGAAGCCAAAAATTTCAATGTTAAGCCGTGTCAAAGGGGCACACGTGCAATTCCGTCCAGAAAACAAAAGGTGGGGTAACCCCCCCCCTCGGTGTCAAATGCCAAAGGGATGCCCAGGTAGGAAAGCACGCTGCAGCTGGGGAAAAAAAGACCCCTTACAAATGGCACGGCGTGAGAGACTGGAAAGGCGAGATACGGCCAGAACGAGTAACCAACCCGAAAATATGTCGAGGGTCATCAGGTGGGGGAGGGTCACTTAGTGGAGGGGGGTGGGGGATTCCCCCGACGGCAATTCCCGTCTTGAAAAACATAAGACACGATTTCAGTTAGGCCTGCCCTGGAATGCAGGAAGTGAAATGACAAATTGAAATTTAGTGGTGGTACTTCTCCGGATGCGGCGGCACGTACTCGTCTTGCCGAGCTTTTTTACGGCACTTACTCAAAAGTAAAAAGGAGTATTTCAGGGGTTATCTCAGAGATACAGGGAGTGGGGGAGGATGAGCAGAATGCCGTGACTGGCTGAAAATAAATGCATTTTTGAGGAAAGAAAAATAAGCCTCGAAAATGAGGAAGACGCCATATTTCTCGTCAGTGCATCAATTTTGGCTTCCACCGAGCCCGTGGTTATAGTCGTAAGTCACTTCTGACCAGAGGACGAACCCAGCCGAAGGGCAGGAAAGTCTCAATTTTTACAGAGTGATGTTTACATAAAATAAGATAAAAGTGATAATCCGACGACTTTTCACACATGCAGTCTAATCGGATTTTCCATCTAAATATAATTAAATTTCTCATACTAAAAAATTTTTTTTTTAAATTTGTAATTTCTTTTTACGGAGCAAAGACAAAAATATCATCCTAGTTTCCGCAATTAAAAAAAAGCGCCTCACCTTTCGAAATTCCATCCACCTCTGATGCTCGTACTCGTACTCTCCTCCCAGGAAGGCCGGAAGTTGGTCGGACTTGATGACTTTCTTAACTTCTTCGATCAAATACACGACCTCAAACTAATGAGACATTAAGACAAAAGTTAATTTCCCAGAAAATCTTTATAAACAGTGCAAATTGCAATGTCTATTTAACGGGAACGAAACCCTAAAAATTTAATGCATCAACTGCTGCATAAATCAGCAATTTCCAATATTTTAATGCAATAATTTGAAATTTTCACTAATAACGCTAGATTTAAAACATATGATCAAAATAGTTTCAGCAATTCTTGGGAATTCCGCGGGAATTTTTTCGTTTCAATGGAAAGGGATTGGGGAAGGGGATGAGAAAGTCATAAAATACAGGGTTATAATTAATGGATGCCCCTAAACACGGGTGAAAAAAATGAAGAAATTTTGGAAATTCTTTTATTTTTAGGGTTTAATTCCCCCAACTCAATTGAACTTGTGCAAATGAATGACCGACCTTAACGGCGCTCTGTGGAAAGGGCGAAGAGATCTTCCTGGGCGAAGTTTCAGTTCCCGAAGGGGCGTTTTTCCAGAAAACCACCGTGTTTATGGCTCCTGAGATGTTGCCCTAAAATTGAAAAAAAAAATAATAATTAAACTACTTAACACATGTAAAAAAATGCATTGAAAAATCCACAAATGCACGTCGTGAATTTTAATAAACATAGTGTGACAGGCATTATCACGATGTTCACAGGTTGGTTGGTCAAGTGTCAAACTTCGAGACGACAGACTCAAAAGTTAAAAAGTCTAATTTTAAATTTCAATAAGAGCCGAAAATGATTATCCATCCAAACTTGGCCTCTAAGCTCTGACCTCGGATAAAATAAATCCCATTTTTATGGTTAACACTTTGCCATTTTCATAAAATAGCAAAAAAAAAAACTACAGCTGAAAAAGGTGTGTGACCTATAACCCACCTACACAGCAGCTTATTTTTTAACATACACTGACATAAGTAGGCCTACACATACCCAAAAAAAACCATTTGCAACCACAATGACTTCACTGCCATTTCTAAACATTTCAGTGGTTTCATTTTGAAAAACAAACTCGGGAAAAACAAATTCTTAAATTGCCAATCATCACAGACATTTTTCTGCATGTTTGATTCAGAGCACATCAGGTTAAAGGGAAAGTCCCACTATGAAAGAAGTTGGTTGTATGAGGATGAGCATGAAAAATTAGGAAAGGAATGGAAATTGCAACTTGATTTGAGCCTATAGCAATCATTAAATAAAATGTCATGAATACATGGATTTGGATGAAAATGCAAAGCGCCATTTTACCGACAGTATGTAGTGCATTTTCCCGGATAAAAGTCACATGATCTCTCATGAAATACGTAGACACTCATGTCCAAGAGGGCGCCACCAACTATCATTGTCTGCTAAAATCTATGGAAAAATGGCGCCTAACGTGTATTTTTGGTAAACTGTCTTGATTTCTTCAATATGGAAATTCTGCTTCACTTATTATTGTCACAACCATTCATATCTAGTAAGTGTGTACAAGTTAAACATCACTTGTTACAAAGTGGGACTTTCCCTTTAAGTTCCCACCAGTTTTGCAAACTTTTGCTGGAAAGTGGTGCACGACTTCAGCATTTTGCAATCAATAAATTACTTATTCAAAAGTGGTAGGCCAGAAATTCGTTCTGAAAGCAGTTCACCAAGTTACTAAAATGGGCACACCCGGTGTGTAAAATTCTACCACCATGTGTCGCTGCAGTCTATATTCACGGTCCACGTACGCACTACATATTAAACAAATGCTTATATCTTTTTTCCAGTATTGTCTTCATTCATTTTCTAAATTTAAAAAAAAAAATGGGATGCAAATTTCTCGATCCAACGAGGTTACGGTTACACCGAGTCTTGTCTGTTGTTGTTGTTGTTTTCTCGCACAAAATGGCACACAACAATGTGATGCCAAAGTGACACCTTTTAAATTTGACCCAAACTGTTTCACACTTATTAAACTTCTGGAAGAATCTCAAAAGTCTTACATTATTAACTACAAAAAAAACAACAACAATGTCCCGAGGTGTAAAACTGCATCCTTTTAAATAAAAAAATAATGATCCTAGCCTGACAAATTGGCAGGCGAGAGGTCAAGCCTTGTTTTTCAATGGACAAGCCAGTAAATGCATATATCCATAACAGATATCTCTCAGTCGGTTGCCTTAAGGTGACAGCCTCATTTGCATACAATTGAGATAAATATGCTAATGAGCCGACACTGCATGTTCATTTTCAATTGCCAAAACCATGATGCTTTTTTAACAAAAGCAAATACGAAAAGCACTGAAAAATTATATTCAGGAAAAAAACATTTTTAATTTTGAAAAAAAGGCTCAATACTCCCCTTTCAAAAGTTATTCCCATAATGCAACATTTCTCAAAAAGTAAAACAATTTTAGGCTTTTTAGAAAATGCTTTGGGCCGCCATTTTAGTACTGGCCAAACTGTGTAGTTGAAATTATTCTTCGCAGATGGCGCTTTTCAATTGAAAGGGGAATATTCAACATAGCCGCAGCTCCCACTGATGTCTAAAGTGAGCTTCCCTGACTTTCCCTGACCAAAATACAAATTTTGTTTGACGTTTCAAATCATTACACAACCCAATGCACAATCTTGAAACATGAATTTAAATATTTAGATAAAATAAAACGTATTTATAACCATATTAAATTTAGCATTAATATTGATGGATTTTAAGCTTTCCTGATTTACTTCTTGTCTATTTTGGGATTTTCCCTTAATTTATAACAAATCCGTTTTCCTTGACGTTCCAGTTCAGTATTAATGCCGCAACTAGTTCAAAGGGTAACCCTGAGGAAAGCCTAATCCTACATCTTAAACAGAGTGCAGTATAAATTTTCATCAAAAAATTACAATACTTTCCCGAAACAAAAATCAATTTCTCCTGACTTTTCCTGACCAATTAATTTCCTGACATTTTAATGCATAATTAAACTAAGCAACAAAAATAAGTATTTTCAGGGCTCCCATTTGTCCTAAAATTCCTAAAATTTTCATCAAATTTTGGAAAAATGTCCTAAAATTTATGAAAAATGTCCTAAAAAATCCTAAAATTTCCTCAAAATTTAAAATAAATATCAAACGAAAATGCATTTACATCGTGCAATTTTATGTAAATTGTACATTTAAAATTACCAGGCTTTCTTATACTGTCTCTTACTGCGCTTAAATTTTCCTTAGTCTCGTTCTTGACTAAAAATTGTCAGACTTTGAAACTATTAAAAAATTTGAAACAAGAAATCATTTGAAAAAAACCCAGGCAAAAATTTTTTTTGCAATTTTTCTACCATTTAAACTACAAAATTGCAAGCAAAACCAAAAAAAAAATTGCACTAAATAACTTTTCTGATAAACTGCCCAGCAGTACAAAAAAGGGAAAATGAAAACTATAACTTGTACGACATGGATGCTCGTTAACTTAACAGGACAAAAAAAAACAGCTGGACACGCAAATGGACAACATGGTCAACAAACCGTCACAGAAAACAACAACAACAACAAACATTAATAACAAAAGTATGACAGAACGGCAGTGTTGTTCACCCAAATATGACAAAAGTTAACACCGTGTCATTGAAAACACACATGACCCCTTACATGGTCAAAATATCTGTAAGATTAGGGTGCGTTAGAAAGTATGCCAAACCTGTGTTTGAATATGAGTTCATTTTTCTGACTCTAATCTCGGCATCACATCTAAAAATAAAAATGTTGGCTTTCATAATTGGCAAATTATGTGTAATTTCTGTGAGGTTGGGCAGCAGCCAACTATTTAGGATAATCGTGTTTCAGCAGCAGTTAGCAACCCAATTTTTCCGCTGTTTGCCATTTATACTTTCGTATCAAAAGACAGAATCAAACTGCACGACCATTCAAAGAAATTATGTCATCGGCCATTTGCAGCAGGCTTTCGAGATGCACCTCGGGTGGTCTTTCGATACTATTCGAGCCTTGCACAACATTGGCCTCAAAAAATTAAAACCCTGGATAAAAAGATCATAGAATTTCCCACCGAATTTGTTGAATTCCTTGAAAATTCTCCAGGAATATTTGAGCGAGTCCCAGAGATTCTCGGAGAATATCCAGCCCATTTTTTAAAATAATGCTCACAGATTCATTAAGCAGATATTCACCAGCTTCTGGATATAATCTGTTAGATTTAAGATACGGGGAATACCCGTCGAGATCAGCTGGTCCTAAAATATCCAAAGAATACTTGTGGGATTCTAAGTGCTTCCTGTCGAAAAAGCCTTGGAAATCCTGCAAGATTTGCCATGATTGCTGACCATGTTTGAAAGTTTCCAGTCTGATATCTTATACTTCCAGTGCTCAAGACTATCTAAGATTTTCAAGGGGATTCTCTAATCCCCTCTAATCTTTGCCAATATCTCTCCAAGGAGGCTTTCAAATTATCTTGGAGTTACTGTCAAATTCAGATAACTCCTAAAGATTCTCTAGGAATATGAGCGTACTTGCAAGATGGGAAATCCTGTAAGATTCTCGGCGATTCCTCAAGATGTTTGGAAATTCCTGAAGGAATTTTCGACAACACTCAAAGATTCTCCAAGAGTTTACAGGAGATTCTTGAAATTATCTGTTGTATTTATGATACAGGATAATCAAAAAATTCTTGGAATTCCTGTCGAAACTTTGATAATCCTTAAAAGATTTTCAGGAGATTCTCAGAGAATTCTCACAATACTCTACAAAAGAATCTGTTGCTGGTTACGATTTTCGTATATTCCTCTGAGGATTGCTACAAAGATTACAGGACTTCCCCCCCCCCCCATTAAACTTTGATAATTCTCGAAGATTATTCGGGAATTTGAAATTTCTGAAGCTTTTTCTGGAGTTCATGACGAGTTTTCCATAATTCCCGAATACTCTCCAAGTTATATTTTTTGCAATAGTTTCACATAAATGTCTAAAATCCTTCTACAGGAGTATTCCAACCAACCGTCTAAATCTGTTCAAACATGCCTAAAATTGCCCAAAGTTGACTGCCTAGGCAGAAAATGCACTTACTTCCAGAAGGCAGAAGGATTCGTCAAGAATTCCAACAAATTCCTTGGATACGCTTCGGGCATCGATTAAGAAGAGAAAACCCCGGGCTGCCAATTCCTTCCTGTTTTCAAAATGAGAAAAAATACAAGAAATTAGTTTGCTGCTACAACAAAAACAAAATTTCTTTAAAATATAATAAACATGATAGACAATCGAACAGCCAAGTTTTGGTTCTGGACCATTGAAATCCGTAGCGAAAGTACCCCTACTGACCACTGACAGTGATAGCCATTGTACTTTCCAATTTCTTTTTCATCCTGCTGAGTTTTAGGGAAGATGGACTCAATAATAAGACATTGAAGTGGCTAATTTTCATGGTAGGGTGCAAAATGTCTTAAAATGATTCACAAAAATAAAAAGGGAACATGAGAAAAGGTCATGTGGCAAGCACCACCAAACATTTGGCATAAATTAGGGCAAAAATTAAAATTAGACATCAAAATTTTTCGGTACGAAACCGTGCCGTGTTCTGAGCAAAGGCAGGGTTCAAGGGAGAAAATTCATCGAAAATTAAAAGTAATAATAGAAGAGCTTAGATAGAAAACCACATGAGTCCATTTTTGCTGAAAATGAGATATTTGCATAAAATTGTGCAAATTTGTGCAATTGTGCAAATTTGTGCAATATTGTGTAGTGTTGTTCTAACTACTTAATCAATAAAAAAATTGGGGTAATATAGGAAAAAGTGTCTCATTTTGACCACTGAAGATGAAAAATGCCAGAATACCTATGTGCAAAGTTTTGGGTATTGAGTACCCAAATTTGGGTTGAGGTAGTCAAAACAAGTAGAATTTCTTCGAGGGAACCAGAATGTGAAGGTGCATCCCAAAGCACAAGTTTCTATCTTAAAAAGATAATTAAGCTCAGGATTTTAAAAATAGCTAATCTTAGTGTGGATTGCTGAAGTCTGGAATTATGATTTAAGCTGGGAATAAACTTCAAAATAACATGTAATTTCAAAGTTTATTCCCAGCTTAAATCACTATTCCAGACTTG
>JAQIXP010002137.1:0-15930 GCA_034700285.1 Proteroiulus fuscus | reverse complement strand
GGCGTCAACAGTAAAACGCTCAAGGTCCTAACTATGTATCCAAATGGTAACAGGGTAATAACGCCAAAACATGCCTATTATTAGGTAGCATATCATAGTTTGAAAATTAAGTTGAAACCGCCGGGGGAAGAAGACAGGGTGGGGGTTACACCGTTAAAAGGATTCACGACCCCCATTTTGCATTAAGGCAGTCATACACCCCCACCTAAAATAGTCTGGATTAAAAACAGTGGAACCACCCCCCCCCACCTTCCCCAATTCAATATTTCTGCGTATAATGCACTGTAATACAGTAAAGACTTATCATGTGAACTAATCTTAGAGAATTTTAACCAGGGGAACCAGGATTGCATTTGGTTGGTTAATTAATTGTAGGTGAAGCATTTCTTTGGGAAATGAGGAAAGAGGGAGGCGTCTAAATGACAACAGGGCTCACGTCGAGTTGAGAGTCTTCCAGATCCCTAAGATTTAATTTTGCTGTTTTGTTCCCAAATAGCGCTTTGAAAATTTGTAGGCTGTTTGAGGGTGAACTTGAGTACAGTGAATTTTTTGACAAGCTCTTATAACTTGTAAGGCTTAGGGTTGTGTGGGCAGAGCCAGGCTTAGCCTGAGTGAGGCCCGATGCAAAGCCGATGCCATGCCCCCGACTTTTGGACAAGTTCAGGATTCACTGTGCAAGACCAGGCTCCCTGTGGGGCCCAGGTCAAATGCCAGGACATAGGTCTAAATCTGGCCCTGAAGGGGTGGGGGGGGGGGGGAGTTAAACGTCAAAAACATTGCCGCATCTTGGGTGCATTTATATGAGCTGATGCCTTTTTGCATTTTTTCCTATTTCTGGCTACGAGCCTGATGATGAGGATAGGCCTAATGGGGCAGGGTTAGCTAACATCACGTTTCTAGTAATACTGCACATTATTTTTTAAAAATGCTGTGATGTATTTATCATTAAACTTCACAGCTTGATCAACTTTCAAGCTAATGGTGTTGTAATGTGATAAGAAAAATGTTTTCTCACTAATTAATTAGTGATTTAACTTAAATATAGGGCATTGAAGATGCACAGTGGCAAGTTTTTAAAATGTTCTCCGCTGCGCACTCTACTCATCCGAACACTGGTTGACGATGTGACCACTAGCACTACTGACACTTCTTCATCCCCATCAAGTACATTTCCTTTTTCACGTGAGGAAGTTTTGGCATCTCCATTCAGATGTCTTGAAAGTAATCCGGTAAGGTTTACAGTCGCGCTTGGGTCATTACGGATTTTCTTCCCTATAATCTGAAACGTTTCGTTATTTAATGAATATTGAAAATGTAGGGAAATCACACATTCAATCATTTGGGACAGTTTTACAAAATACGTCCGGATGACTCGAAAAGGATTTTCACATTTGGCGGCATTGAAAGGGGATTTCAGAAAAAGGTATTCATGCACAACCATTCTACAGATGTATCCGTCAGTAATGGCGTGGGCTATGGTAAATGTTTTAAGTGAATTTTTTAGATAAAAACATTTTCCGAGTTATG
Organism: Proteroiulus fuscus; assembly: GCA_034700285.1. NCBI lineage: Eukaryota > Metazoa > Arthropoda > Diplopoda > Julida > Blaniulidae > Proteroiulus > Proteroiulus fuscus. Next base: position 14,403 of record JAQIXP010002137.1, on the reverse strand, counting down.
TCTTATGGTGAGAAATCCTGCTGTCGAAGTCATTAACTATATACAAAACACAAATTTCTCTTATCCTGTCAATAGATTTGTATTGTGTATCCTTTCAATTATTTCAGCATTGATTTACTGATACTATTCTGGTTAATGGTAAATTGCCTTAATGATACCAATGTAGATGGTTTAAATGGATGTGGTAAAACCCTTAGCTTAGCCCACATTCTTCATTATTTGTCCCTACAGGATGATTTTCTCATTATCCATGCACCATGGCGTAAGTTCTACTCACATATCTTCAGGCTTACTTTACTCATTTTTCTCATGCATCTTTTATTTAACTGTGGCTATGAACTGTACCATTTTAGCTGCAATGTGGGTTCGCTTGTTTAAAGAAGTTGCTCCTTCAGTGTACAAGCCAGGCCGGATGGATCTCCCGGTTGAATCTGTTGCTTGGCTGCAGCAATTCAAATTTCAAAATCAAGCGTTATTACAAGAAAGACAGGTATGAAATTGCGTTCTGTTGTAATTTGATTAAGGAAATTCCTAACATTTATTTACAAAATACGTGTGAGTGTATTTGATGCAATTTTTATTTCTATTTAGCCAAAAATATTCAATTCCTATGTATGGAGTCAGAGAGAAAAAACTGAGCAAGGGAGTCTTTTGATAGACATTGCTGATCAGGTAATAACAACTTCTTATTTTATTAAAAACCATAATTTATTTCTAAGTGTTCACTTTTTTACATGTCTAATTTTGTTACAATTCCAGGGCATTAATAGAGCTAAATTTTCGTCAGATTGCGTTGGAGCTATTCTAAAGGAAACAAAATTAATGGCAAAAGCTGGACAGTAAGATTATTTTTTATTTTGAAGCAATGAAATTTTGATTCAGAAATTGTATTCCTCAATGCTGATGAGCTTTTACCCAACTCTTTTGCCCAACTTGTTGTATATAATGGGGGTTCACTTCATTTGCTAAATACTCGATCCTAACATCTGGCCTTAAAGTTCTTACTTTGTCTTGCGATAGGTTTAAAGTTGCCGTGATTATAGATGGAGTGAATACATTTTTTTATGAGACAAGAATTAAGCGGGAGGACCGAAGCAAGGCAAGCACGATCATGTATTTGTAGTAGTTTTTCTGGTTAATTAATTGTTATGACTTCCCTTAATGTTGACCAATTTACGTGTGTAGGTTCATAGTGCCGATGTGACTTTGATACATGCATTTAAAAAGTTATTGATGAATGATTGGGTATAACAATTTTTTTTCTCCTTGAATATTGTCTTGAATTCTTTTAAATTAAATTGTGTTTTTTTAAATTCTTTAGAACAATGGCATAGTTGTTACCAGTGTGGATACCATTGCAGCACCTTCCCATTGTCGGGAATCACATTTACCGCGGTATCTTCTTGGAAAAACGGTAAGTTTATTATGTTTGTTCTGTTTTATTACTTCATCTAATTTTAAGAATAGAAAAGTTTTGAGTTTATACAAATTTTGTGCAGCATCATACTGTACCCTGCATTGCAAAACGTATTGAAAGAGATTATTGTTACATGTTGTAACTAATTATTTAGAAGATATTATGGATGGAAACTTGTTTTATGGGGACCAGCTAATGATTTAAGAGGGATGTGCGTGATTTTCAGTTCAAAGAAAATATTGTATTTGGCTAAATGTATAGAAATTGTGACCATGAATTTCAAAGGAAAATATAAACAAAATCCATTGGTTTTAAAAATAGAGATTTAAGTTGCACAATGTAATGTGAAAAAAAAAGAAAAGAATAATTTAGTATGTTCCCCAGAATTTGGCTGTTTTGCCACCAAATTATTTCAATTCACTCCTGAATGGTTTCATTTCCAAATATGTCTAAAGTCACTCAAAGAAGTTAGTCTAGGTTTGGATATTTTATAACAGGTTAGGTTAACAGAGGGTCTGGGGGACCCTCTTCTTTTTACAATGCTGCTTATTTGAGTAGCCTTTAGATAAGCGTTTGGGAATAAAATCATTCAGGTGCAAAATGAACCAATTTGGCAAAAAAAAAATAGCCATATTCTGGGGGCGCATTATTAATTCCTTGAAAAAAGAAAATAGTTTTAGTTACAAACTAGGGTGACATTATGCAGTTATTAGATCTGTCACAAGTGACGCCAAGGCTTTTATGCACGGTTTTCAAAGTTTTCGGAGTTCCATCAGGGCAATAGCGATCGAATGTTGATTTGGCATTCAGAAAGTCCATTATAAAAACTGGAGATTCTATCTTTTTATCGAAAAAAAAAGACTGATGGAAGAAAATTTTAGGAATCTGATAAATATGCCACTGGCCTATAGCAATTTAACTGGATATTAAACGCTTTCTTAAATTAAAGAGTGTTAAGGGCTTTGTCCAGAATGCATTTTGCTAACAAATCAGTACAAGTGGGTGTCCAGCTTACATCCAGAAATACATTGCCCAACTTTTTTGTCACTGGGCTCTAATCCTAGCCTAAGGCCTAACTCAAAACTAACTTTTAACTGTCCGGAGTTCTAATCCCAGACAAGACTAAAGATGTTGAGCAGTAACTCTTCGGGAACTGACTTAATACAGGTCTGGGAATTAAAAGGCAAACTAGTCCAATGTAGTTAAGTAAAATAACTGCATTGGACTATTTTGCCTTTTAATTCCAAGTTTTTACATAGTCTACACCAAATTTCTTAAAAATATACAGGTCCTGAAAGTAACTCGGTAGGATCTAAGAAAGAACAAGAAATGTGTTTTTTCGGGGTCGCAGACTCCCACCTGACTTAATTATGGTTCCCCCTAGTTTGGGCCAATCTAATCGATATTGACGAATTATAATCACTTTCTAGAACTTTTTCCAAAAATCCTTGAAACATAAGCAAGAGGAGGGGGGGGATTTGAATGACTGCTCTTGAGGTTCAGTGCCAGGCACTTTCATGCTCTGTGCAATTAACAATATTAGATTAAATAAAGACAAGAAATATTCGTGCAGTAGATACTCATTGTTCTTGCTTACCAAAACAATGGTTTGATGTATTTTTTACGTGATTTCATTGCAAGGGACTTTGACCAGCGACTCAATAGAAACACCAATTTAGTGTAAATCCATCACCAATCATGTAGACTGGGGCATAGAATAGGAGCCTGGTAATAATTTATAATCGTCTGCACGGGCTCATAATTTTTTTCCATAAGTAATACGATCACGTTATTTTTTAAATTTACAAAGTCGCAAGTAAAAATAAAACTAAACTCCAAGAAATATTCGGAACTGAAGTTGATATCTAAATTGTTGATCATTGGTTGAGTTGCTAATAAAATTCAATACCTTATTTAGTCTTCATTATTTTGGAACATTAGATTCGTTATTGTCCTCACACGTTTACTTTTCAATCAAACACAGAAATGAGTTTGTGTTTTATAGTTTAGTCAAGCAATTATTCATGAATTCAATGCACTCATTTAAATTGTTAGCATTTAACATGAACTACTCTTGTATATAATCTTGTTATTTACTACAGTGCTCATCAGCTGGCGCGAATATTTGTTTCACTGCATAAATTATGGTTAAAATTATCGTTTGCGGCAGTTGCCAAATTAACTCCATTGCTGTTTATGATAGGTATTAGCCATTCATTAATTGAATAAAAATTGTTTTATACGGACGTTCGTGACCCTGCTGATGGCCATGTAGACGTTAAACTATACGATAAGCTAAAACATATAAATGCCTAAAATAGCGATAATTCTTGGTTAAATGCTAAACCATTAGTACTCAGTCGGCAGTTTGAACTAAATCTTGCATAGAGCAGACCATGGATGGAAAAGCTGGACTTTTAGGGTCATTCCATTGACATTTAATATTCCCTGTTACGGTATGTCTAGAACGCCTCTTGTTGAAAACCATTTTGGTTTTTATTTATAATTAAAAGCCATAGTAAATATTTAGTGTTGATCATAGAAGCAAGGTGACACAATCTAGAAAGTAAAAAAGAAGATTCGTTTAATAGTACCCGAGCTATAATATAATTAAATCTTATAAAAATGCATACAATAGCATCAGCATAGGGTTTTTCTAGATTTATCTTAGGCCTACTGGGCTTACCAAGCATGGTGATAACTATCGAATTTTTACCAAATAAGTGGTCTGATATTTAGAAAGATAGGAAAATCACAGGTTGTTTTTCCTTTACCAATTTTTTGTTGGAATATGCTTAATAATTAAGTCATGTTAATAAAAAATGACTCAATGTAACAAGTAAATTCACATACTGTAAAATGCTTTGAGTAAATATTCCAGTCACAGAAAGAAATTTTATTACTTAAATATTAATGCTGAATGCATGCATACATTTATATTAAATTATGTGTGAAATGGGTGTCCTAAACTTTTGTAAGTCTATACAGTTTTCGTTTACTTTGACTGAACCCTTTAATTCATGCTAATGTATATGCTAAAGTTTCACGACAATTTTTCACTTCTTTTTATCAAAGTGGTATTTCGATAGGGATGTAGGCGTGTATATTTATGAAATAAATTATTGTTTAATGCCCGGGCTTTTAATTTGAACCAGCACTTTGCTGCTTTTCATCCATATATCACACGGGTTCTGTGCCAGTTGAATATGTTTGCTAGACTAGAAAGTCTTGCTGAAACTTTGCATTATAATTAGTTGACATCACCATCATATGATTTTACAAGAAACTGTGATAGATTTCTGTTAAGTATTGTTGGCGGTTGGGTGCATATTGCAATCTATAATTTTGAAATTCATTTAAAAATAGAATGTGTTGTGACAGTTGTGGTTTTACAATGTATGCCCGTGTGTGCACCTACTCTTAAATTTTTATTCAAAAGTGGTAAGATTCCAAAATGCAAAAATTTGCTTACATTTTCAGAATGATTTATGAGTAGCTGAGTGCATTCCCCGTGTTTTTTTTCTTCTTCTTAATAGTCCTTTTGAATTTATTAGAAAGTATAGGGTTGCTTTTGTTAAGAAGAAAGTGTATATATCAAAGAAACTTTGACATATTATATTTAAAATTAGAATTTTCCCAAAGCTAATCAGTTCATCAAAAAAAGGAAAACTTGTTTGCATTAAAAATAGTCTAATATAATTTGTGAAGATTTTTGCAAAATCATTCTAAACTAATGCAGAAATTAACCATGTGCCATATGGTGAATGCAAAATTTGTTAATGGAGTCACTTGTATCTATTAATTTACAAAAAAAGTTTATTTTTTTATTTTTATTTTCTCTTAAAAAACTACATTTGAAACTAGCTTAGCTGGTTTCCATATAATTGTGGTGTAAGAGACCTACATTTCCAAGGGCAACTCTGGAGCCTGGGGGAATAGGAAAACAATCCCATTCTTTCCTTACCGCAATTCCATAGATGAACAAATCATATTCCACAAATTTGCATTTGATACTCACAACCGCTAATGCCACTTAGATCAAATACATGAGGCACAAATGATTTGAAGCTAATGAATTTGTTTTGATTCTTAGTAAATCTTCGTGATCTTAGGGAAACTAGCAATTTTTTGTGGGATTATTCGTTATTCTGGAGTGCAAAAAAAATAGCAATCCAGAAAAATTCATGTAGTGAGCTCAGGTTTGAAGGGGGCGCAATAACTTATCCAGATTGCCAATGGTGACTTCTGACAATGTAATACCATAATGTAGTTTTTATTATTATTATTATTTTGTTTTGGATGTAAGGGGGGATAAAGGGAGAATTTAATCCAATGATGACGGAATTAGAAGGTTTAATTCCAGTAATCTTGCAAGAGATCTTATATGTGCATGTTATACTTGTGGCCATCTCGATGAAATTTTTTTTCATCTGTTTTTCATTACGAATATTTTTGAAAGATTTTTTTTGTATTGAACATAATTTAGACACATCAGATTGACAGCTGTCACGTTAAAAAAAAATTATTTTGATTCTTAAAAGCGCAAGCAATTTTAAGAATTGCATTAGTAAACAATGGGCATTTATTTGGCTCATTTGAGGTTTGGAGAAAACACGTATTTTTGACGCTTACCCAAGTTACCCTGCTGTGGTGAAGGGGGTGTCTAAAATTGATTTTTGGGTTATGTAATATTTGAACGATTTTTGAATTACAAGCTTCTGTTGAATGACTACTAAAATAATAATTAAATACCATTGCAACTTAAATAACAAAATTGCTTAAGTTAGCTTGTTTGCTAGTCTATAGTGACTTTACATTTCATTATATAATTTAATCAAGAAGATTCAGAATTTTGGCAAAGACTTATTAGATTATTTTATCTTTTATTCTATCTCATTAATTGATGTGGTTTTGTGTCTCAGTTATGAATAATGGGCTTTCACATTCTCGACTACTGGGCTAATTTATCAGGCTACGGCAATGCAGTCGTATGCCATTTCCTTAGCTCATTTTCCCTTCTCCCAAAATTCCTCCACATTCGTTCAATGCTTTGTACTGTTCTCCATATGTGTGTGCGCATGCAAATTGAGGCAATGACATCGTTTTCAGCATGGCTTGCTCTCATAATCAGACAGTTTATCTGTAGCACGGCATCCGAGTGATTCTAAACTTTCCTCTATAAATTTATATTTATGAAATCTGCACCATAAAAAATGCATATATGGACCTTATGAGACTTTCCCGTAAGTTTTAAGCAAATTTTCCTTTTTACTGCATTTAACAGAAGTGCTATAAAATGCATAGCCTATCTGCTGGTTATTTCTTTTTTTTGTAGCTAGGGGCATCTGAATTAGATAGGCGCTTCGTGCCATTCCGTTAAACATAGTACATGGCTATCTCTAACGCTATTATAGTTCAACTTTCCTTTTGCTATCTCTTATATGCTTTTTTTCCTTTCGTATCCTCTTTTCTCTGGAAAACCAAACTTAATGTCTATCAAAAAGACCTCTGGAGGAAACTTTATGCCACATTTGTCACCATGATGTGTGGCACACGCTGGAACATTATCAGTTAGTAACATGTGGCATGCTTAAGAAGATTATGCTTTTCACTGAACTCTTACTTGTCGTTTTGATGTGCCTTTGATGATATTTGGCACATTCATAAGTTAGTTATACTCCAATCATAATGGGAATTTAAGGCAAAGTTTAACTACGGTAGAACGCCGACGAAATCCTCGGGGAAACATTTGCATCTATATTTATTTTACGTCCTACACTGTTGTGTTGTTGCTTGATGAAATTCGCATTTGCGATGGTTGACTAATCCTTATAATAACACGTAGGCCGTATACGATAGCTAGTCTATTTATATTTAAATCCTAATTAATAATTGATGCTGAAATGCAGTGACACATGTTCACGTGGTGTTTTTATGGGTTATCTCTTAAAACATTCAAGGGAAAACTCATTAGCCTAGCAGTAGTCTCACCTGCGTAAGTTTCTGACGAACTGAGAAACGATTTAAGCGGGACAAACTGCTGCATTAAGTCTTTGACAACTTCTACACGTAAATTCCATTTTTTTTTAATTTGACTTTTTCTTTTCTATAGGGATTTGAGTTAATGGATCCTTTTGTGCCAATCGCCGTAGAAAATTACACCGAGAAAGAAATCAACAGTTGTTTAGATTACTACGTGGACCGACTCTGGATTCAGTCAGAGAAAGGTAAGCACGAATCGATTTTTTTTCCCTAAAGGCAAATTCGCGCTTTGCAAAAATAGAAGTTAATAGAAATGGGGGCCATTGCAACATTGGAAGTTGAGACCCTTGAACCAAACTGCTGAAGGTAATATTTTACCATTTACTTTCACTTTACTAGGATTACTTCTAGAAACCTTCCCACTTTTCAATTCTATTATTTAGTTGAGCTTTAATTTAGATTCTGAGTTTGGAATTTTTAAACAAAACCAAGATAAAATGAGAAATTCCCAAATTATAGATACTTTTATTCGTAATTAACCGTTTCAATTAGCTTTGGGTCTCAGACCTGATGTCTGACAGCACTGTCACCTTAGCATTACTCATATGGGAGACCTGCATAATTGGATTTGCTGAAACATGATAAATTTTGCTTTTTAAATCTGCTATTAACTTTGATTTTCTTTTAAAGTGCTGATAATTGAATTTTAGTATCAGTTACTTAGAAATTGATTGCTTGCAGCATTAGTAATAATTAACATGAACTAGCCTGCTTATCAAAGTACTTTAAATTACTTTTCTAATTTATAAGCATGTATTACATAATTTAATTTTTGCATATTTTATTTAACAAGATATGTAAACCTACATCATAAAAAATGCAACAAAAGACTTTTTTTGGGAACAAATATTCAAAAATCATCCTGTTAAACAAAAGCTACTGGCAAAAGCAAAAGTAGTTTAACGATTATTAAATTACTTACTTTGAATAATTTTATTTGTATTACATACCTCAAAGCTTAAAATAGGGTATAATACATGTAACAGGCTTTGGGACTTTCATAAATGGCGTCATGCAAAAAATGCGTATTTTCTGCCGCCTCCCCTCTCTTCCAGTTTTGGACAATTTCCTTCTTAACAATTTTTCTTACTTATTTTTTGAAATTCATAATTATGGAATAAAAAATGCCTCTGTTCCCGTAATTTTAAATGCAAGTTACATTTTATAAAATAGGAGGGGTAGTGACGTGACAGTTTGTCTACCCCTCTCCTTTAGACACAAATCGTCACATTAACCCAGAACCCTTTTTCACTAGAGCAACTATCTTGTTGATGTCTAAACGCATGCTTCGAACTTACACCGTCTATTGAAATGGGTCATTTTGACCCATTCTAATGTTTTGTCTGATAATGATATGCTGAATGCTAATAACCTGTATGGGATGTAGTTGTGACGTCAATAGTAGTTTGTGTGTTTAAGTGCAAGGTGAATTGCACGAGTCATGCATAAGAGACTGTATGTTGTAGCTACTTTCACTTTCCGTTACTAAGTTAACATCTCATTTGTTGAGAGTAATTTTTTTCATAAGATTTAATACAGGAAATTTAGCCGATAATGCACGTCTATGTGTGCCAACATTTTCCATCCAGCGTAAATGGTTTTCATTCTTTTCTGCTCGAGCAGATACGCAAACAGTTTCCTCATTAACATTTTCTAACGGCCATTATCAATTTGCATTTGAATTTGTGTGAAATGCACAGTTTATTCCACAAAAGCTTGTTGAGTTGTTCAGATAAATACCATTGTGAGAAAATGCTAATGGTTACTTGCGTTGATTTACGATCCTTACGAGCGCAACATTTTGTCTTTGTTGTTGCCTGTAATGCAATTATGAAATTTAAAATTTAAATGCAAATGTCTGCGTTATTCTCGAGGGTTGAACCCTTTCTCTGATCAATACACTTTTAAGGGCTGATTATTATTTGCCATCAAATACTTGAAATACACGAGGCGAACGTTTTTTATGAGGGATATAGAATTAAATTTGGGCGTTTTATTATGTTGTAGCTAGCGTACAACCATTTTGTCGTGCGTTTTGCATATTCACGCTTAAGCAAGGCTATTCACTGCGCCAGGAATTTCGCAGCCTTTTCCCAGTTAAAATCAATAAGTGAAAGCATAAAAAATAATGCCACTATAGGGAATCCAAATGCGTTTCATTAAAAAGCTACTATTGTTAAATTACACTCCTAAATCATAGGATGCACGTAACACGGCAAAAGAGACTTTTGCTTTGTCACTGTGGTGTCATTACTCCTGTGCGTTTTTAATTTAACGCGCTTTAGTTTTAATCTGCGAGCTGAACTTTTAGTGTTTACTTTCTGGTTAAAACTTGTCAAGTTGGGGCACTGCTTACAGCTCAGTATGATGCATTAAACGCCTGTTTTCTGAAAGTGCTGTCTTTCTCTGTCCTCCGAGTTAAGAGCCAAATGGAATTATCTTTAAATTCTGTTATTTTCTTAAGGAAAATCCGAGGAAGGACGCCAACAGCTCATCTTCCTAAGTGGTCACAATCCGCAAAGACTAATGGAACTGTGTGGTCCATGGTAAAGTGATTCTTTCGTAGTGGTTTGTGTTTAGTTATTAAATCAAAGTAGTTTAGTTGTAGTCATATCCTACTTTCCAGTGAGAAATGGCACACTTAAAAGAATGAGTGGAAAAATGCTTTTGAAATAAAATTTTGTTATTGAAGTATGCTCATTCTGCTAAACTTTTCTGTAGTGGGTAGAGCTATTTTGTGGGAGCTAATTTATGTGTAAACGAACAGATTTGTCATTTGTTTATGAGGAAACAAATTCATTGGTATAAATTTTATGCTGAAGTATGCTTGACAAAATGCTTTAAATAGTAATTTGACATGTGTTATTTGAATTTTTAAAGCATTTTCACTTGTCATTAAGTAATCTCATGAATTTACTGTTGTACTTCCAGTGCTTTATCATAGCAAACATTCTTTCTATGTGCAGTGTAGGCAAACAAAACTGTGAGAAGAATGTTGTATTTAGTTTAAGGGTTTGGGGAGGAGATTTGGTGAAATTTAAGACATTTCAAACTTAAACTATACAATATGCTCGAGTCAAATTTCAGGCTTTTTATATTTAATATGTATATATACTGTACAATGCTAATACTTACAATTTTATAGCATTTTTGATAATTTTGTAAGTCTACATCTTTAAGTGCTTTTTTGTTTGTACATAAAATTGAGGGCATATTATGAATTTTCCCCTACTGAATATACTAGCCTTATCTATAGATTTGACCCATTGCAATGCATTGGTATAATGCCAAAAATTGATTGTGGCATCTGCATTTTTATAGTCTGAATTTGCATGTCTCGACCCTTTTGTTAATGCTCATATCTGTCAGAAAAATGGAAAAGCATATCTTTGTCCATTTTACATTTGTGCACTTAACTATTAAACGTGCACAGAAGCAATTTTCCAAAAAAAGAAATCGTTGTAAATGATCCGATCCAAATGGCCCATTGAAATCAAATATAAAATGGACCACTGCTGATTTTAATGGAAATATGCTGGGAAGGGGGCTAGATTTAGAGAAGCATTTGGGATGCTTTTTTTATCCTCTTTTTGCCTCATTTAACGGCACATTTGACTGACAAAATAACTTTCTTTAGATTCACGATTTATTCTTTCGTGTATATTTTTGTATTCGGATTGCTTTAGATAAATTTGACACAAATAAATGTCAACTTGTATGATTAATTTCAATTATTAATTATAAAAGAAATTGCAAACATCAGATGTTAGCATAGTACTGGTATTAATTGGAGAACATTAAAGGAATTTCTTGTGTACCATTTTGTTATACTGTTTAGTACACAGTATATTTCATTCCTGTTCTCAAAAAATCATTTACTGCGTCCTTTTATATGTTCAAACCTATGGTTCATAAATTTTGCTTACAAAAGTTATACGTAAAACCATTTTTAATTAAAAAAAAAATAATTCCACGTGACAAAAATGCATTTGTTAAAATGCATTTGCTTAAAAACCCAAACCCTGCATTAAAAGTGATTCGTGTGTTAATTAATCTAAATAAAATTTTGCAATATATTTATGGTCATCTATTTAGCTTTTAATATTTATGTCTTGGCAAGAATTGCAGAAATAGCAACCCTATGTTATAATATAAATCGAGAGTATATAATTAGTGAAAAGTTTAAATAAAAATGTATCACTTAATTCAGGAATTCCATAAATATAAGCACAGGTAAACATATATTTTTTGAACCTCAGTTCCCTCCGTCTTCCTATAAGAAAATGAAGAATCTCTCCCCCCCCCCCAACCCCCTCATCCCCCTATTAGGTATACGTACATAAATGAACAACCTCTTGGGCAAGAATTGGTTGGAATGATTAATTTAGACTGGACTCAGTTACTTCTTCAGTGTACAATCAAAGACACACATTCCTTAACATGCTTCTTGAACTACATGTAAATTGTGGTCATACTTATTTTAATTCCCTCCTCATATATATATCTTGAGATGTTAAAGTAGTGCATGTTCTTGCCTTGAATTTATTATAGAAATGGGAAATTAAGTAAGTTAGTGATTTTATCTTTAATCTTATGTGCTGCACCTTTGAAACTGAAAGCAGTTTCGTCTTCAGATGCATTTTTCTTATCATAACGGGAATTTTCAATCAAAGCTGTTGCACATAAAACTTGATTCAAATTCGATCTAGTCTTTATTAAATTTTGAGATTTTTTGTTATTAATATGTGAACTTGTTGGGTTCCTGGAAAATGATGGTTGATGATTTTTCAAGAAATATATTATGCCAAGAACACTTAGATGTTTATTATACAGGGTGCATAATCCCATGTTATTAATTTGCTTCACTTACTTCCTTCATTAAACTAAATATAGTTTAATCTTAACCAGGATATGGATATATATTGGTCCATAAAGTTTCTAGGGATGCAAAGCTCATGATTTAATGAGAATCAACATTTTTACTTAATTGTCATGTTAATAATAAATATTTTTTCCTTTATCATGTGCATTAGAATAATTTTAAATGCAAATAGTCACATTTTCTACATTAATTTTGTTTTGAATTATGCACTTTTTAAAGTGTCTCATTAGTAGTTTCTTGAGAAATGCTTAACGTTACCTCATTTCTGTATAGTCCAGCTTTTTCTCGGAAATAAGTAGAGCTTAACGAGTTTATAAACTTTACCCAGTTGATAATCTCCCGAGAAATAACGCGCTTTCATAAGCACAAGAACGCTTTTAGGTTTAGCAAGAATCATATTATGAAAACATAAATTCATTCTTTCGAATTTTGGAAAATCTGTCGGAATAATAATTGGAATGTTTATATTACTGGAAATGGAGATATTAGCTAACCAAAATTAAGGATTAGCATCCCATCAGAGGCCCGGACAGAGGGTTCAATAACCTGATAAACCTGTACATGATCAGGATTAAATTTTGTCAACAGTATATGATAAACATTGTATTATATATTTAAATACCTGTTAGATTATGTTCCAAAGCTTGCTAGAGCATATGTTGAAAGGGTTTAATGCGTCTAATAGAACAAAATTTTTTTTTTCGAATTATATAGTTAATCATGTGGAATAACATTTGTGGGTTTTACAGTTATTGGAATTCAACCTTAATATCTTGGTAATTGCTGTGAGGTGTCATTAAAATATATTTGAAACGCCCATAAAATATATTTCTAGTTTTAAATGATTTCTATAATTTTTGTGAATGTTGCCATGCATACATTTTAATGCAAATGAGAGTGGAATTAAATGTGCAGAAATGAACTGTCTACAGCTTGCATGAATGAGACTGAAACTTGGTTTAATTTATAATCGATATAATTGGATTTGTTCCTAGAGCAGCCTGCTCGCTTGCTGTGCAAAAAGTCAAATGTCAGAAAATTAATTAACAAATCGATCATTCGCAAATTGCCATTAATATTTTATGAAACAAGTGGATCATGCAAATTAGTGCAATTAGATGATAAGCATTGAAAAGTAGACACTATAAATTGCAATCTATTAAGTTTTTTTACTAACAGTGTATTTGGTATATAACAGACTTTAAATTGGTGCGAGAATATTTAGTTCATACTATAAAGTTTTTGTATAGTTTATTTCAATCTTCTAATTTTGAGAATGTATACTTGAATAGCTCTGCAATATTTTTTCCCATCACATTCGTTCACAAATATCTGTTTGTATTAAATTACGTACAGTTAACAGAATAAAAGTTCTGTTAATTAAAGGCGGACTAAAAGTTGCCAAGAACAAAGTTTGTGCACCTTGCATATGGTTGGCAATTAAGTTTGCGCTCATAATTTTATATATATATATAAATAATATAATATATAATATAAATATAAAATATTATATATATATATATATATATTATAAATATATATTTTAATTATAAATTATTTGCGAGTGTTTTTAAAGAAATGAGGCAAACCGCCTTTTTAGACTGTTTCCTTAGTTGTAAGCTATGCATGCGAAATAACAACTTTACAGATGAGTGCATGATTGGTTTACTATAAACAAGTTTGGGAGTTTATCTTTCGTTCAGTGTAATACAATAAAAAATCTGTTGAGAAGTTATACGAAGTGGTGAATAGTTGTAATGTGTCACGGACTTATGGCTAACCCTGTATATCTAAATATAAACAGTTTTGTATTTCTTACTTTTTGGCTAACCTTTCATTTTTATACAAAAACTGAAAGATCATGGCTGGCCAGATTAATAGATAGGTTCTATAAAAAGATGTTAATTCGCATGCTTGACTTACAAGTATGGGCCAGTTGCATACCAGATTGTCACGCCACCCAACGGTAGTGGCGTGAACGTTATTCTGCAATCTTTTTTATATTAACAGCATACAAGGTGGAAAGATAGGTGATTCCCCTTCCCCTCTCCCTAAAATTTTT